>VZRX01008760.1:0-16926 GCA_013398075.1 Notiomystis cincta | reverse complement strand
GGGATAAAGGGAGCTGCACCTCCATCACCTCGGGATAAAGGGAGCTGCACCTCCACCATCCCCTCGGGGATGAAGGGGGCTGCACCTCCATCATCACCTCGGGGAAAAGGGGGCTGCACCTCCATCAGCACCTCGGGATAAAGGGAGCTGCACCTCCATCACCTCGGGATAAAGGGAGCTGCACCTCCATCACCTCAGGGATAAAGGGAGCTGCACCTCCATCATCACCTCGGGATAAAGGGAGCTGCACCTTCATCACCTCAGGGATAAAGGGGGCTGCACACTGACAGAATCACAGGATGAACCTCGTTGGAAAGGACCTCTAAGGTCATCGAGTCCAACCTATGACCTGACACCTCCTCATCAACCAAACCCTGGCACTGAGAGCCATATCCAGGCTTTTTTTAAACACCTCCAGGGACAGTGACTCCACCACCTCCCTGGGCAGCCCATTCCAGTGCCCAATCACTCTTCCAGTGAAGAATTTCCTTCTAACATCCAACCAAAACTTCCCTTGGCACAGCTGAAGACTCAGCAGGGACCAGTGCACTCCTCCAGCACTGAGCTGAGGCCATAGGGCCCAGCAGTGAGTGTGTGCACAGAGGCAGCAGTGATGCCTTAGGTTTTAACTCTTGCATTTTTCAGATCAATACTGCTTTAGTGTAAAACTCTGAAACTCCACAGCCTCTCAGCTCCTGTTCTCCCATTCTATTCAGACAAAACCATTTCTCTCTAGGCCTGAAACCCAAGGCCACCTTGCTTTTCACAGCAATGTGAAAATGTAAACAACAGTGAAGTGGGGGGGGAAATGGGAATGGGACTGCACTGCCTGAAGCTGTAATTGGACAATTAACCTCTGATGTGCAAATAGACCAAGCTTATATCTGTCCAAAACAATGTGTAACCATCATCCCTCCTGGGTGTGGTCCCTGTGAGACTCCTGCACTGCCCAAGGTGTCCCTGGGAAGGCTCCAATAAATCCCTGTCCTTTATCCCCTGACTCTGCCCAGCCCCTGCTCTGGGTCAGCCTCTCCAGCCATCAGCAGAGGGCACTGAGCCAGCTCCTGCTGAGCCAGGGGGATGCTTGGACAGATCCATGACCAGTGTGCAGCGTTCCTTTGGGTGACATTCACAGCATGCTTGGTCACCCCTGGTGAGCTGGATTTAATCTCATTAAATTGCTTCTCATTTTAATTGAATGCAGCAGGCTCTGATCAATAAAGGGCAGAGTTATCCACACCAGTGATCACTAACTCGTAAAGACACCGGGCTTCTCCCAGTAACGCTGCTGGGCTGGTTTGGTTTGCCTGATTGTTCTTAATGTATGCTAAAAAATGGAAATTGAACAAAGCTCTTTCTCCAAACCTTGCTGCTAGGTGGCTGCCATTCTATCACTGCATCTGCATCACATCTCTCTGAAGGTTGTGCAGCTGTGTGAGATGTTTCCACAGAGAGAGGCAGGATGAAAGGTGTGATACAACATTTCATAGCTCCGTGTTAGATCTTCATCCAGCTCTGTGTTTGATTCAGAAACCAAAGTCTGAGAGGATCTAGAGACCTCAATATCAAATTGTCATGCCAGGAGAGGGTATATGCAGTCACAGATAATTGCTATGAAATCAAAAAGCACAGTGGGCAGCGAAGCAGAGCAGTGAATTGGGATGGTTCTCTCCTGCCAGCTCACACACAAAAAGAAAATAAAGGGTGATTTTACGCCAACTTTGTATCCAGTCCAGCACAAGACAGTTTAACATAAACTTTGTCAGAAGAAACACTATAAACTGCTTTGAATAACCCCACAGAAGTATGATGATATACCCTCATCTCACCTCAACACAACTGCCATCACACAAATACAGTAGTAACAGCAGAATTATACATTCCAAAAAGCAAAACGAGGTGATAATTGCTAACCCTGCTGTGCAGGGATTCCCAGGCACAAGGTACAAGAGACTCAGGTTGCTATGAAGCTGCACAACAATATCCAAAACAGCTTCTAAGCAGCTCCTTCCAGCTCCTCAGAGCAATGCCAGCCAGGGTGGTGTCACATAGGGCTCAGTCCCACCCAGAGCATCAACAGAAAGCAAATCCCAGCAAGACAGGCACAGACTGAACCTGGCATTCATGGAAATGGGGTTTAGTGGGCACCACCTCATAGATCATTCAGGTGTGTTTCCTCTCAGGTATCCTTAGAGGCTCCTCATCATTCTGAATGCACTTGAGAAATATTGATTACAGATCTATTTACAAATATAGGATGGAAGCCACCTCCAAACAAAGTCAAAAGTTTTCAAGCACCAGATTTAGTTTGGCAACAATACTTCCCATCCCTTTTTCCTCATTTGTTCTAAATTTCACTATACTGTAAATGGGAAGATTCAGAACGAAGAAGATGAAATAAAATACCATCTTTTAAATATGCAATACTGAGTTTATAGCTCTTTTCCCTCTGGCATCTTGTCAGCATAAAATAAAAAGGCTCAGGAAATCTAAATGAGAAAGGCCTCACTCCCATACTTTATCAGTGAAGAATTTCCATGGCAATACTGCTTTGAAGCTAAATGGTTTTATTTACAGACGAAGCAGTTTTCATAGCTCATTTGCCTTTTCTCCAGATTACCATAACCATACATGATCAGTTGTTAAGATCTACAGATATTATCTGTGCAGTGCCAGCAACTCACTTAATTATTTGAAATATGGAATGATAAATAAATTAGGTGCTCGTGCAACTTGCCACAGTCCCCCAGCAGACTGCAGGGTGGTGTGGTGGGCACACAATGAACTCATAGGGCCACTTTGCAGAAATATCAAATAACAGTGTTGAGAGCAGGGTGAATGGAGAGCAGGGCTGTGGGAGCACCAGGAGGAACAGCAGGAGCAGGGATCAAAGGTGCTGCCAGCAGGTCAGAATCCAACAGAGCCCAGGTCAGGAAAATCTAAACCCTTGAAGAGACAGTGGTGGGAGGGGACAAGTCAACACCCAGGTAAGGAAATAAATCAATCCCACCAGTGGAGAGAGGGGAGAAACACCACACAAAAGGGGCACAACTACTGTGGCCTCCTGAAGGTACAATCCAGGCACAGGCAAAACCATATTTAATCAACCTCAGGAAGGTTGCAGAGACTGGAGAGCCAGCATAGCTCATCCTCTTCCTTGTTTTGAGGAATCCAGATGCCTTAGTGCCTGGATGCTGGCCTGTCCACATGCATCCTGGTGCTCATGAGAGCATGAGTGAAGCAGCATTTGTTTTAAAATACAGTAATCTTCTTCCCCCATCGATAATATCATATTATTTCAACATTAATTGCTCCTCCTTCCCTTGGAAAATCATAAAAGATAGTTCCAGATTCTGCCTTCAACCTTGGTATGGGGGAAGGCAGAAAAGAACAGCCCACAAGTACTCCAACACATTGAAAACAAAAGCAATACAGATGGGGAAATCTAGTGAGAAATATGCTTTTGGTATTTATTTCCTGGCAGAACCACAGTCAGTTCCTCTAGCAAAGGCAGAGAACCTGCAGTGTTTTATTTGCAGAAACCTGTGGGGTTTATGTCTTAGATTCAGTGTAGGGAATTTTTTTTTCTCTTTAATTTCCTAATATTTTGTTGTTCTTACTAAGGCCCCTACACCAAATCTAAGACATAAAACCCACATGTTTCAGCTGCTGTTGCCTGCAACTTTGCAGGAAAGTTCTTTGCTCCAACTCCCAATAAACATCCACCCAGAGGTAATCTCTCAACAAGATCACTGCCCCTAAAGCCCACAAATTGGCCTTTTTTTCAGGAAGAGGACAGGGAGAAGGGCAGAGTGCCCTGGCCTTGATTTCGTGGAGGTCAGGACTCCAAACTGTGCCAGCCAGGATGCAAAGGCAGTTTTCTCCAGGAAAATTGCAGACACAAGCACCTTTCCTACAGCCAGCATGAGGGGCTGCTCAGGGCACTGAGAGCTACTTTGTTTACTGTGGTGGGAAAAAAAACATCCCAGAACTAAGAGGTGCTTCCAGTTTTACCCAGGAGCCTGGCACATTCACCTAGAGATTAAGTGAAAACCATCAGCTGCATCATTCTTGTGATAATTTAATGCACACTGCAGGGCCATCCAAAAATCTCATGAAAACAACACATATTCTTCAGCTCCAGTAACCATATTACTGAAAAGAGATTTTGCACAATCCTCCTTCAAACAGCCATTTAAACCCCAGGCTTAAAGGAGATTATGCTGTTTGCTGATTTAAGCTGAAAGGGAAGCTTGTTCCAGTCATCTGGAGGCTCCAGAGGCAAAAGCTCATCTGCCAAATTCCCTCTTTATCCCACTACAATGTACAGCATCTAAATTGTGATGATAATCTTGAAGCAAAACGACTTTGCTTTCAAAGATGGTGTTAAAGTCAGTTTCTGAAGCTTTCCTGGCTTTTCTAGGGATTATTTCAACTTTGGTCTAATGGTGATATGATGTTGCCTGATCTGCTTGATCTGTAAAAGGTGATTTACTTCAATATCAGTAAAGGTAACCCTTCTGGAAACCTTCATCTTGCACCCAAAACACAGAGGCCAGTCAGCTGCTCGCAGGTACAAGCTGACAACAGGGGGAAAATTGCAAGCACAGTCTCCTGAGGGGTTGCTGTGGGACAGAAATGCAGAATTTCTCTCCAGTTCTGCTGCCCACCCCTCGCGTTTCCTGGTCACAGGCAGCCCCCATTTCCAGAGAAGGGAAGGGTGATCCCACCTGCAAAGTTCCATCCAGGCCTGGGGTCTCAGCACAGCAAGGACAGGGACCTTCAGAGAGAGTCCAGAGGAGGAACCAGGATGGTCAGAGGGATGGAGCAGCTCTGCTGGGAGAGCTGGGGTTGTTCAGCCAGGAGAGGAGAAGCTTTGGGGTGAGCTCAGTTCCCTGAAGGGAACTGACAAAAAACATGGGGAGAGACTTTTTACAAGTGACAGGACAAGGGAGAATGTCTTCACACTGATGGTTTAGATTGGATATTGGGAAAAAATCCTTCCCTGGGAGGGAGGCCCTGGCACAGGGTGCCCAGAGAAGCTGTGGCTGCCCCATCCCTGGAAGTGTCCAAGCCCAGGTTGGAGAGGGCTTGGAACAATCTGGGACAGTGGGGGGTGTCCCTGCCCATGGCAGATGATTCTTAAGGTCCCCTCCAAGCCAAACCATTCTGTGATTCTATGATTTTGGTACTCACTCAGCCCCTGTGGCTCAGTTGCTGCCTTCAGCCCAGAAAAGCTGAGGAAACAGCCACAGCAGTGGCCATGGCACATGGAGCCACCTGTCCTCCCTCAGCAGGCCCCAGCCCAGTGGCACAGGCCACAGGACTTCCTTTCTCCACCTTCTTAATTAGAGAGACAGATCCTTCTTCCTCCAAGCAAATTGAAGTGGATGCTTTAATTGAGGACAGCAGAGCCCAAGCCCCACCAAGGCTCTGCTCCTGCTCTTACCACAAGAGGGAAATGTGACAAATCCCATGTGAATCTGCAGGGCTGATGGACACAGAGATGCTCAGACAGACTGCAGCAGGACCTACAGCCATTGTCCCTCACTTCTTCACAGATTCCCCTGATCCTTTTGCTCATTTCTTTGTGGGAAAAGCCCACTTCTCTGAGTATTTCAGATACCATACACTCTCCTCAGACACCACCTCCCCAGCTGTGGTCTCCAGTGACACACAGCACTTTTCTTCCAGTTTCACAGCTGGGACACTTCCCTTTCCAGATTCTGACCTTTATTTTCCATCATTATTAACACTTGATGAAAAGGCAACAAGGATGGCTATTGCACTACATAAGAATTTAAAAGGCAATGCAGTGGAAAACTGTTAATGGTTAAAAGGATCATTATGTCCAGCAATATTACACAATTAACAAATTTAATCATTTAGCACTCCAACAATGCAAACTTCCATTAAATGTGTAATTTCGTATATGAAAGAATTATTCATTTATTAATAGGAGATGACTCCACTTCAGTTCAGAAGTGAAAAATACAATTAGATGCAGCAGGGCAGAACGAATTCCTGGTGCTGAGAGGGGCTGGAGCTGTGTGTGCAGCACTTCTGTGGGGCCTCGCAGTGAAACTCATAATTCTCACAGGACAATGCCTCCAAATATCTCGGGTCATTAGCAAAATTACACAGCTAATGAAGGGCAAATTAATGGAACTCTGGAACATTTTTATAAGCCTGTAAGAGCAGCTACTTGTTATACATCACCAAGAAATAATTGCAGCAGAGTCAATCCCGTGAACTCATTAAGTTTTAACAATATAAATTGGGCAAGCAATTCCCGAAGGAGAATCTTCTGTGGCTGATACACCCCAGGGAGGTGAAACCAAGGGGGGCTGGGAAGATGCTGCAGCACAGGCCAGCTTTGGGCTGGAAGCAGCCAGGGCAGGGAGCTGAAGGAACCTGAGCTGCCTGCTTTGGGGTGAAGCACACCTGGAGCACGTCAAGGAACTCAGCAAAAATACCAGATGAGACCTCATGGAGCTCTCCTGAGAGCAGGCAGGAGCAATCCCTGGGGATATCTGGGAGCCTTTGGCACCTTCCCCCCCAGGGCAGTGCTGGAAAGGCTGTTAGAGCAAAGCTCCATGGCCACAGAGCTGCAGGGAGCTCGAAGTGGTGCCCACTGCGTTCAAACACTGCGGGAGCAGCCTGAGGCACTCACGACGAGCCCTGCAAGAGGGGCCTGCAGCACATCTGGAGACAAATTAGAGTGAGGTTTGCAACAGCAGGAGCTGAGAGTGGCTGCTCTCAAAGTGCTCCCAAAATCAGTGCTTTCAATGCCCCATCACAGAGCCAGCAGGAGCTGAGAGGGCAAAGATGCTGGAGGGGGAGGTTCCACTGGGAGGTTTTCACAAGTTAAATGGTTTTGCTGGGGCTCCCCAGCACCACCCTCAGCCTGCTTTGCCACAGCTAATTCCAGGGGGGCTCAGATTTCCACACAGTTTCTCCTTGGGATGAGGCAATCACCACCAAAGTGGGAATTTTTATGATTTTAAACTCACTCAAGCAGCTGAAAGAGCAGATCATCACCTGTCACACTCTAAGCACACTGGAGAGACCTCTAAAAGCAGAGTCCAAAGCCCTGATGCAATGGTTTGAATCCAAAACAAAAGCCAGAATCTTGAAAGGAGATCCCCAAAAACTGATCCACTAAGATCCATCCAAAATGTGTTTGGATTATAGATTAGTACTGCAGAATAAGTGCCACATTCAAACTTCATACAATATTAGGCTTTCTAATTACTCCAACATCCAAGCTCCATCATTCCTATCACTACAAATACCTGGCCAAGGAACTAAGAAAAATGTATTCTAAAGTACTTTTTAGTGATTTCTGCAAGTTTTTTCATATGTGGCCCCCACAAAAATATTTTCCTGAGTACCTATTAAATCTGTTGGTTCTCTCTTAAAAAAAATATGAGTAATAGTAGTAGTTTTTTCTATTTATGAAAAGCAAAAGCAGTAGCCACTGCAAGTAACACACAGTCTGTGTCTTAAGGACACTTGATGTTTTGCTTCTGAAGAAATACAGATTCTCAGGACAAACCATTAAAGTCATCACTAAAGCTGATCCAAATTTCCCCTAACTTTGAGGTGCAGTAAAGCTTCTGAATGGAAAAAAAAAAAAAAAAGAAAAATAATTAACTTATACTATTAAATCCAGTTGGAGGTTGAAACAAAGTGCTGGCCTGCAGAGCCTTCTTGGCTCTCAAACCCAATCCTTATGGACCTTATAGACACTGGGAAAAAAAGGTATACTTGATGTTCACTGCTTTGGGGTCCTCCAGTGAAGCTGCAGGGGGCTGTCAATAAAGCCAAAAATAAAAAAGTCAAGTGAAATGAAAAAAGCCTTAAATTTTCAGGAAAAAGAAGAACTTATCAGAGGACAAACATATAATGGAGCATGAACATTAGATCCAGCACTGCCCAACTAGACCTAAAGGTTTCCTCTGGAATCCTCTGAAGGAAATGTAAGAAATTTCAAGTGGAAGACAAGGAACCTTTTGCTTTCACTGAACCACATGTAACCATTAAAAATCCCAGGCCTATAGCTTAACAGCCCTCTGGAAAAAATTAACACAACAGCAGTGCTGTATTCCACAGCCAGAGCTCCCAGCTTCTGCAGCTCCCTGGGTTCATGGGTTTCAGGGGCTAATTCAGTGCTGTGGTGTCTTTGCTGATTCCATTAAAGCTCCTTTGTGAGTCCATACCAACCTGCCACCTCCTGCCCTCAGCTCTCCTGAATCTCATGCAGTTTCTAAACCTTTGGCACTGCATGACTTCATCTTCACCATCTAAAGAACTGGAAAGGACCTCTATGGAGAGCAGCCCTTTGTGACTAAGGAAAGACTCTGCAGGACCATGAAACAGGAACCATAGAAAATAAGGATTATTTTTTCAGCTCCCAGGGACATTGGTGGTTTCAATGCAGCACACAGAGGAGTTGTAGATGCTGCTTTGCTAAATTCCTGACTGACTGCAGTCAAATACATCCCTGGATGCCTTTGCCTGACACACCACCATTTCCAGCTGCACTTGGCTGGGTTTCTGCCAGCCCATGCCCAGCATGGTGTGCTGTACATGATTAGCAGCAGTGGAAAAGAATGTTCCTCACACACTGAGATAAAGGGTTACATTTTCTTGCTGGGCCAGTGTCAGAGCACCTCAGTTCAGTCTGGACTCAGCACCCACAGAGAGTGCAAGGTCTGCTGTCCAGGTACTGTGGGAAGGAGGTCAGTGTGTGGTGAGCAGGTTTTGTGCTCCCTCTACAAATCATGTACCAGATCTGGAATTCCTGGTGCATTTCTCTCAGCCCTGTTGCATGCTGACTGCTTTGTTCCTGTCTGTATTACAGAACACAAGAGATACCCATTAGCCATGAGCCAATTCCATGAGCTCTTCCCAAGGTTTGCAACTCCATCCATTGCACAGAGCACCCTGTCACTCTAGAGAACAACCTGGAGCTCAGCCCTTGCTGCTGGAAAGCTCTCCAAATTCCTGGAGCAGCCAGAGCCTAAGTGGCCACTCAAGTTATTATGCTGAAGGAGGTTCTTTGGAAAGCCTTCACATTGCTGCTATTCCCTTTCCTGCTGTATCCCAGCAAGCTCTGCAGTCCAAGGGCTGCTTCCCATCAGTGTTCTCTGGCACAGGTAATTCCTGTGGCACAGCTTGGAGCAGCAGCCCTGAAGAAAAGAGGTTCAGTGCCTGGTCTCTGTATAAAGGATGCTCCAGGGGGCAATTTGGTTTTGATCAGGAAATGGTTAATTTATGTCTGTCTCCACATATCACATTTTTTCAAGTGAAGAGTCAGATTTTCAGCAAGACTTAATTACAAATTGAAATTTACTTTTTTGTTAATAAGGACAGTGCAAGATTAAGTTAAATTAGCTGGTTTGTTGAATACTTATGCTATCCAATTAAATTTTTTTTTTAGAAATATATTAAGAGGAGATCACAATCAAAGCTGAATTAATTTCAAAGCTGAATGCCACTTTTTATGCATCGAGTATTAATCTATTAGTAACCTCTGTGAAATCAATTGGGTTTCTTGTAAGGTATAGCAATACTTTGCAGAAGAGGGCAAAGTGTAGCTGGATCCCTTGAAACTCAGGACATATTTGTGAAGAGTATTTTATGCTGCTGTACATTTATGTTAATTTATTTACACAAGTACTAAGAGACTGGATGGGAGACTTTTTTATCCCCCCACCCACAGGATATTGAGGAACCTTCCAATACTTCCAAATGTAAATATAAGAAGCAGGCTCATCAATAAAAGCCCCAGCCAAGCACTGGTGGTGCAGGGTGTTTGGTACACACACTGATGTCTCAGCAGCTACTGCAAACACAACCAGCAATCTCAAATTAATTCCACTGCACAACAAAAACCTCCCAGAGACGTGTGGATGTCAAAAGCAGCTCCCCAAAGCCCCTAGAACAGCTCAGTGAGAATGCTCCAAGGTCTGTGTTTCAGTACAGCTGCCCCTGCACCACTGATGTGCTTTAAGAGCTTAAACAGCTCCTGTACTCTGTGTTCTTTTCAGTGCCTGGAGCTGGCATCCCTGGAAAGGAGACACAGTGGGTGGAGCAGAGCCCTAGCCCAGTACAGACCCAAAGAAGTGAATTCAGGAAGTTAAGAACACGAGAGGGAAGCACAGCCCTTCTCCCTGGTGGGAGCTGTATTCCCCCTGCTGAGGGAACCCAGTGGCACAGAAATCCCTGGGCACAGGAGCAGCAGCTGCTGCTTGTCCAAATCCCTGCCCCTCCACAGACAGCCCCAGCACGAGAGAAGATGCAGCTGCCCCCAGACTAGGCCTCCCTGGTCGTTATGAAAGCTCTGGCCCACCAAGATGAAACTCTTCCCTCATGTATTTTTCAATATATCCTCGTCTTCAAAAGCATTTTTAAAATCCACCCAAAGTGAAGAATGGTTGGAAAAACCCCAAACTGCCACAAACAGGAAAAAGAACAAAAGAATGTAATGAGCTGAAGTGACTCAGATCCCCAAGAGGTTTATTTCAAGACTGTAAAACTGGAAAACCCTGATTATGGGCAGGACATACCCATACACAAATACCTCTGTCTCAGAAGCTGTTCTGAGCTGAACATAGCAACTGCAAGCTGCTGGATCCACTGGCTGAGGCTCTCACCCCTCTCCTACCCATCCCTTCACATGAAGAACATCTTTCAGACAGGAGAACTGAGCTTTCAGAGTTAAAAATACCCCAAAGCAATAAACCCACATCCAGTTTTAAGGCCTGAAGTCATGCAGCAAGCCTAAATGCACGTCCCTGGGGTAAACTCTTGCTGCAGGGCCTGTCTCCTGGATTGGAAGCAAGGCACACTCACTCTGTGGACCACAATCTGCACCCTCCAGAGCCAGAGCAGGACCTGGGCTTTTGAGAAAAATGACATTATGGAAACACAGAGTTGTTCTTGAGACAGTGAGCTTCAAGGGGCTGTTTTTTCCAGTCCTGCCACAGAATGAACATCTGACAGTGTACTGTGTCTTACCTTCTATTTGCATAATATCTTTGTCTATAAAAATCATCGAGGTTCCAAGGCAGGATATGATCTAAAATGTGTCTGTGCATGTCACTCTTCCTCACTGTGCCCCAGGTAACCCTGAGCTTGGAATGATTGTTATTCCCACTGGCAGTGCTCTGACTTGAGCTAAGTAGTCATAATGTGTTCTTCTGATGTTCAGGGTGTTCTGAGTGGTCAGCAGAATGCTCTGCTGATAAATTGCTTTTCTAGAATAGCACCAGGCATCGAAATGCTGGTTCAGGAAATCTGAGCACCGGTTCAGTTTTAGAAAGCAGCTCTAAAAACAGTGCCTCCTTACACAACACGTCTGTCAGTGAGCTCCAGAGTTATGTTTTTGACAAGGATAAATTGGGGGGCCCATCTTCTGCTCCTGTCAGTGCTGTGAAAAGCTTTGGGAGAGAGTCAGATGTCACCTTCTGCCAAGCAGTTTGCAAATGTGTAGTTCTGTCAGAGAAGATATTAAGGGAATCACCCAGGATATCACAACAACTCAGTAAGCCATCTGGGAGAAGATTTAACTCCCTGAGATGTGGCAAGAGATTTCTGCAGAGTGGCTGTACTCTCACCATGGAATAGGTGTGGGGCTTCCCCAGAGGAGACAGCTCCTCTGGTAAAGAAACACCACCAGGCTGCAGCAGCCCCAGCCACACCCTGTTCTGTCCCCAAATTGGGCTGATTTGGACTTTTGTACAGCAGAGATCAGGGCTGGGCTCAGCAGCTTATGCTTTGCTGCAAAAGCACTGAGCTGTACAGGAAAGCAGCAGCAAGGAGCCCCTCCAAATTCTCCTGAGCAGGTCAGTCCTGTCAGAAAGGTTAGCAAGAAGTGAGAACATCACCCTCCCAAGGCACTCAGCCAAAGCCTCATGTGAAGTAGGTCAATGTCCCTGCCTTGTTCCAGCAGGAGCACTGGGCATTGGTGAACTCTCCTCTGTGTGAGACTTCTTGTCCAGCCCTGCAGCTGCAGCTGCCCAGGAAGCACTGGCTCTGCTTGTGGGGCCAGGCTGAGCAGGCACTAAAGAACTGAGGGAAAATGCTCAGGGGCACCTGGCCATTGCAAGTGGACATTTCCCACTGGCAGGTGTCTCACTGCAGTTTGGGGCAGCTTTGTCCTTCAGCAGCCCAATGTCCCTGGCAAGCAGCCTGTTTGCCACTGGATCACTCCAGTGATCTGAGATGCTTATCCCAACTTCCTCTCCTGCACTGGTCCTGGCACCAGCCCAGCACAACTCAGCTGTTGTGCTGTGGCCCTCTGATCTGTTTTGTTACCTCTCAGCTGAGAGAACAACTCCAACAAACAACTTTTTGTGCCTGGAGGCACCAAATCAAGATGTTGCTGCAAATCACTGCATCTTCTTTACTTCTGCATGGGAACAAAGAGCCAGTCACGCCCACAGAATATTCTTCTGTGTCTTGCATTAAAACACAATTAAAAGATGGATTTATCCTGTTTAGAATCAAGAGAAATGCCTCCACAGCCCCTGGAGCTGCACTGCCATGTCAGGGGCAGCCTCACAGGTTGCCCATCCTGCAGCAAGCAGGCCAGAAGGATCAGGTCCACAGCAGCTAATGCAGAGCCTCGATGAGTTTGGGATGCACCTGGCTGTGCTTCCAGGTGCTCAGGGGCTGCAGGGTGGGTGCAGCTGTGGCTCAGAGCACAGCAAACACCTGCAGAGCACGGTGCAAGCACTGTGGCCTTGGCAGGAGCGAGGTCTCTTTGCTGCAGTGCCCTGCATCCCCCAGCAGAGCAACTCTCCCACTGCCTGGGCTTACTCCAGCCCTTCCTTTCTTGCAAATAACCCTAATTATGTTAATTTAAACCAATTTTGACCGTGTGGCTCTCCTAGAAAAGGAGCAGAGGAGTAATTTGTCTGGCTGGGAGAGCAGAGCACACCTAGCTCTCACTTTGATTCACTTTGGTGTCATCCTGTCTCTTTGGAGAGTCAAACATCAGAGTAACCCCAAAATTATCCATGTGAAGGATTTGTTCATAAGTGTGGAATTCAGGCAGTGAATGCAAAAGGTATTTACTGCCTAAATAGGGAGAGGGCTAAAAATTACAGCTTAAATCTTTGATTTAAATTCCATGGAAGTTTTGGGAGACTTGCATCACTTTCTGAGAGCAAAATTGCAAAATGTTTGAAAAATTAAGTTCACGACAATTTTTGTGGCTTAGGTTTGTTAAATTCTTCTTTCCACACCCCCTGTGCCTTGTTCTGAACCTCCCATCAGGAGTTTGGCTTTGGGGAAGACAAAGGTGAGATTTTACAAGGTCTCTGACCCTCAGGAGAGGTGGCCAATGGGGCTTTGGGGTTTGTTGTGTTTGTTTTCTTTTTCCTTTTCCTAGCCCTTATCTCCCAGTGCCTCATGGCAGGAATTCACTGCACAGCTCCAAGCCTGCCCTGCTGGCCCAGGCACAGCCTGGAGTAACACTGAGTAGCTCTGTAGTAGTTGGCAGACTCTCATGGAAGAGGATTTTTGTACCCAAAAACATTTTCCAACTTTTTAATCGAGGTGTTTTAATAAGAATTGGTGATTACTGTGGCATCACTGCAGTGTTTCCACTCTGGAATTGCTGAGGATTTTAGCTCATGGCTTGAATTCCTAAGTTTGGGGGAGCAGAAATTGTTTGGCTGATATTTTTTAATTACTTTGGTGGCTGAAGACTGACTGTATGTACCCACACAAATATATGTACTTAACATATATAGGAAAAGCAGCATTTGGTTGGAGTACTAAGCATCTGTTGTGCTTCAAATTCAATTAGCAACTCAACATCTTCATAAAAATACCCAGGACTGTTCACAGTTAATGAGTATTTAATTTTATTAAGGTGCGCACTTGGGAGGTGTGGGCATGTGAATCCAGAACAGACTCGGATTTTGCTAATTGTACATTACTCCCACTGTATTAAAAAGCTGTGATTTCAGTATTTCTCTGTACTGTGCATCGTGGCTTTGGCATTTCTGAGGTGTTCATTTTGGCAGAAGTGCTGGGGTTTGATAATTTTTTCAGTATTTGTGTTGGCACGTAGAACTGAGAGGAGTAAACAATCTCAACTATTTTAAACCACAGTTATGATTTGTTTTTTAAATCACATGAAAATCAGCTTAAACTTCCTTTGTGCCAACACTGGAATAGCAAGTAAGAAAAGAATTACCATTTAAAAAACAGTGACTGTGAAGAATCTGCAAGTGAATTGTTTTGATTAATTGGTACCACCTTGAGCTGATGGGACTTTATATTAAAATTTATTCCTTACTTTAGGGAACAGATTTTTCCTTGATAGGTGTTATTGTGACTGTAATAGTGCTTTTGCTTTAGAAAATTGTCAGTTTTGTTGTCTTTCATGCTCTCTGCAAAATGCCAGCATAATTTAGTGTTGATCCACATGGATTTTTTTGTTCTTTTGTTGCTGCAGGTGGAGCAACTGGAATGGTGATAAAGAGAGGAGAGGTGATGGGAGCTGGAGCAGGGCAGGCAGAGCCCCTGGGGCTGATGCCTCCTCAGGGAGTTCACTGGTGATAAAATTTTGGAGGAGTGGCTGATCTTCAGAGGGACCTGGGAGAGATGGGCAGAGAGGAACCTGTGGAAATCCCACAGAGGCAAAAGCAGCTCCTGCACCTGGGGAGGAACAAGCCCAGCACCAGACAGGCTGTGGGTAAGGTGCTGGGAGTACAGGAGGGGTGGGATTTCAGAAATCAGGAGTGCTGTGTGAGACTGAAGGCTTTGGAGAGCTGCAAAGACACCAGAGCAGTTGCAGCTCTGAAAGCAAACAGAGAACAGGTTTTTTGGTAATAGGGAATGAGTGTTGAAGTCAAAGGCAGGGTAGGAGATAATGTGAATTAGGGAAAAGAACTTTCCCTGGTGCTTTGTAGGTATAAACTTACAGAGTTTGGTTATTGTCTTGAATTTTCCACCCAGATCTTTCTCTATCTCAGAATTTGGCTTTAATAAATGCTGTTTACCCCTCTGCCTAGAAGCCAGGTGGACACTTCTGAGAGAAACTGGTGCCAGGACAGGAAAATCCCACCATGGGTTGCTATTTCCAGTTCAAAGACTCAAACACTGAGGAGGCTGAAATAAAGCAAAGTTGTTTAGTCTGCTTGAGCAACCAACATTCCTGGGGTCAAATAAAAATTCTCTGTGAAGCAGAGGGAGCAGTTCAGCCCTAACTGCCCACCTTGCTTTGGGTTTCCACAGCTCACTTTTCTTGTGCAACATCAGCTTTTGAAAAGTCAAAAAGAGAAAAGGAATTAATGGGTGATAACTAGATTCATAAAAAATCGAGACATTGAAACAAGAGTTTTATTCCTGATACCCAGAAGGCAAAAGTTTATTAAGGATCTCCTGGAGCTTCAGCTGTTTCTCTTACTTAGTCCTGCAGAGGATGTGTCCAAACCCTAAATATGTTAATGTCCAAAAGGGTGACATAGGGTTTTTCCTGTCATTAGGACCTGGAAAAATCTGAGGTTTATAAATATAAGAGGGAGTAACAGCAAGGGGCTGGACTGGATTTACATTGGTCTTTTAAAAAATAATAAAATTACAGATGGACCATGATAGGAAAACAACTTGCTGCAGGACAAATTCCTCAGGATCCCTGGTTATTCCCAATATCTACTGCTGCAATTTAGTAAGGAAAAATAGACAACAAGCCATGTCTTATTAACAACATGTTAATGTTGTGCTCTCTTCCTGAGCCTGCTCTGGAAAAATATGTGATTCACAAAGATGAAGGGATTTTAAAAGCTATTCTGGTTATTTCAGAGAACCTTTCAAAAGGGAAAGGGACTGAGGTGATTAGGGGGCTGTCATTACAGATCATTTTCAGTGCTTTCTTTTGTAGCAGAAATGACAAATGTGCTCTAGTGGTGGTGTGCTGGTGTTCAGATTTTCTGAGCCCTCAGCTGTGAGTCACTTGCCCATCCTGGTGGAGCTCTCCTGCCTCCTCCCTGCTGGATGCACTGGGACAAAGGTGGCCTCTGCCTCATCCCCCACACTGCCAAAAGGAGTTTCCCCAGGGAGGGGCACCAGAGGCCTTCAGTGGCCTGGCAAAGACACCTGAGCCAAAGCCAGAGTTCCTGTTGGTGTTTGTACAACCAAAGGCTTCACTTCCCCTCGCTCTTTGCTGTGTCCTCCTTCCTCTCCTCCTCCCTTTCCCGGCTCTGTTTCCCACCCAGGGCAGCTCCCAGCCAAAGGCCCTCCCCTGATTCTTTTTACCCAATCCAGGAGCTAAAACAGCCCTGGATAAAGTGTTAGAGACTGGCAGTGAAATATCAGATCTTGCTGCACTTGGGTCTCAGCCCTATCAGAGCTTTGCCCACAAGGGCAGGAACAGCTCCTTGCTGCAGGCTGGAATTGCAGCCCCTTGCAGGGTGTGCCATGGATCCCAGAGGGAATTCCAGGGGCTGCTGCTCCTGTCCTGCCTCCCAGGGCAGCTGGGCAGGGCAGGGGATGGGGAGCAGCAGCTGGGAGGGCTCCAGAGCAGACAGCAAAGGGCACTTGGCTCACATTCCCCAGCGGGGGAAAAAAGGGGAGAAAAAAGGGGGGAAAGGGAATTCCCTGAGAGAATCCTGGAATGGCTGAGGCTGGAAGGGACCCTGCCCATGGGTTAGGATGCCATGAGGGAGAGACACCTCTGCCCCCTCAGTGAAGGTGCAAATGAGACCATGGGAGGTGACAAAGGGATTTCATTGGATGTGGATTTTATTGAACAAGAAATGGGAGGGACAGAGAGAGAAATAGGAAAGAGGTCTCAGAGAGAGACTGAGGTGGAAGGAAATGATTTTGAAGGTCCTTGCCTGCATTCTGGGGTAGTAGAGCATCCTCTCCTATTAATAAATAATATTAATAAAATACTAGTATTTT
>VZRX01008759.1:156421-277806 GCA_013398075.1 Notiomystis cincta | reverse complement strand
TGAAACATTTGTTAATTTTTCCCCCTCCTTTCCCTCCTCTGCCCAGCTGTGGCAGGGGAGGGTGAGTGGGTGACTCTTGTGGGTGCCTGGTGTTGGGCCAGAGTCAAACCAGGACACCCAGGTTGCTCCAAGCCCTGTCCAACCTGGCCTGGAGGCCTGAAGGAAGCATCCATCCATTTCACTGCACTGTAACAGCCCTGGCAACCCCCATGTGGATTGTAACTGGCAGCAACTTTGGGAATGACCAAGCCACAGCACTTAAGACACTCCTTGCTGGAGCATTGGAGGTAACACTGCAACAGTTTGTCCCTTTTTCTCTAAAAGATGTCATTTAGGCTGTGCTGTGTTTGGCTGGAGTAGATTTAATTGAATTTTCCTCCCTGTGTCTGGAGCAGGGCTGTGCTTTGGATTTGGGCTGAACATGGGTGATAATACAGAGATGTTTTTGTTATTCCTGAGCACGGCTTGCACAGAGCCAAGGCTGATTTCTGCTCCTTGTCCTGCCACACTGGTGAGGAATTGGGTGTGCATGGGAAATTGGGAGGAGATACAGGAGATACAGCCAGGACAGGAGACCCAGAGCAGTGCTCCACACCTTCTGGCACTGTGCTCAGTATACAAAGCAGGGGGAAGAATGAGGAAGGGAGCATGTTTGGAGTGAAGGTGTTTGTCTTCACAGGAACCTGTGTGTAACAGGGCCCTGCTGTCCTGGGGATGGCTGAACACTCCCCTGCCGGGGGAATGAACCCCTTGGTTTGTTTTGCTTTGCTCATGGTGCAGCTTTTGCTTTCCCCATTAAACTGTCTGTACTCAATCCACAAGTTGTTCATCTCTCACCCTTCCAGCTGTCCCCAGTGTGCTGCTGGGGCAGGGAGTGAGTGGCTGTCAAGGACTTGCTGGGGTTAAAGGCTGGCCCAGGCCAAGGACCCAAGCACAAACAAATTGCTTTAACACACCCCAGTCACAGTATCTGCCTTGCAGGTTGCTGCACAAGGAGAGGTCTTTGCTGCTCATAAAAGCCAATACCTTTGCAAAATGCTCTGACATCAGGAAACAGCAGGGCTGAATTTTTCATGATTTCTTCCATTTCCTTGTGTCAGAGATTGTTTCTTGCTTGGAAGGCTGCTCAGTGCTCCAGTCACCTGCGTGGGATCTGATCAGATTTTGTCTTTGTGCCAGGGCAGCCTTAACAAATCTCAGTGAGAATTTAAAATCTCCTCCTGCATGGCAAAGTCCCTCCACACCAAGAATTCTGCTTTGCAGTGCCATCACCAGTTGACCTGCTGAGTCCATTGGTAGCATATAATTTCAGTGCCCCTTGTACATTGTGGGAAAGTGCCTTCAATCCTGTTTTACAGCTGGTGAGCATTTTAGGGACAGCATCTGACATCTTGGAGCTCACAGCAGAGAGTCTTTGCTACTGAGGAGGAGGACTCCCAAGTAGTTCTTGATCTGGAGCTCTTGGAGAAGTGAGCTTTGGCTTTCCTATAGCAGAAGGCACATGGAGAAGCTCCATTCTTGGTGTGGGAGAGCACTAAGTAGCCAGGAATAGTGCAGGAATATTGTTTTCCTTTCTCTGTGGCACAGGGGATGAACCTGGGAAGGTCAGTCTGGTGGGGAATGGGTGGTTTAGGAGAGCCCAGAGCTGTGCCAGCACCAGCTGCCCCTGTCCTTCTGCCTGGGCTAAAGCAAAGCTCCTGCTGCCAACCTTCAACTCCAACACCGTGTGGGGACCAGAGCTGAGCTCAGAGTGCCTGTGAACAGCCACACTGACCTTTGACACCTCCCTACCTGACCTGCAGGACATCTGCAGGTTGACTAAAGTGGCACAACAAATCAGCCACTGTTTTATATGAGACTGTTTTCCATCTGCATGACCCCAGCAGCTCCCAACTGCAGCAGCAAGCCAGCATTTAATATTCAGGTCCCAAGCTT
Organism: Notiomystis cincta; assembly: GCA_013398075.1. Lineage (NCBI taxonomy): Eukaryota > Metazoa > Chordata > Aves > Passeriformes > Notiomystidae > Notiomystis > Notiomystis cincta. The sequence goes on along the minus strand of VZRX01008759.1, from coordinate 275,871 downwards.
GGTTTTGCTAACTCTGTTTATGGTGTTACAAACATGAGCAGTAAACAGGTGAGAAAACCAACAGCTCTACAAGGAGCTTTTTCAACCAGTAATAGAACTACTTACATTTTCACCACCTCTCCCTTTCATATTCCTAACACGGATTCCAAATAAACCACCTAATAGTCTCATCTTGTTCCATCTGCAGCCTGTGAGTTTTTATCATGCTACTCTCAGACACTCAAGACTCACTCCTTGCCTCTCTCTGTCCTTCACCACAGATCCTCTGCATCTTATTCCAGGCTTTTTGCTGTAAATTCACATGGCTTCAAAGGCCAAGGATATCTCATCTGGGCTGAAAAAGCATTGTGAGTTTCTACCACTGTAGGAAATGTTTAATTATTGTTCTTCTGTAAAATCAATGAAGCAATGATATTCCTCCCCCTGAGCAGCTGAGTATCAGCAGTGAGCAAACTGTTCTCAAATATCCCTTTTTGGAAGTTGTTAAGATCCTTGCAGCTCCTGAAATCCTCAAATCCAAACTCTGCCTCAATGCAGCACTGACACATCTCTCTAAAATAAATGTCCAGCCTCTTAACCCCCCCTGTGATACAGCTCCAGCTGTTTCAGAGGAGGAATGTTCTTTTTGGCAATGCAAACTACCAGAATGGAGCACTCTCAGTGCCAGCCAGCTTCCACTTTAATACCTGGGAAACAGTTAATGGAGGGGACTCTGGGCTTTGCTGGCAGCAACACCAGGTCACCTGGTGGGTCCTTTCTGTCTCCAGCTGCTGCCACAGAAAAAGCAGAGAAAGGGAGGGTTGACAACTCTGTGAGTCCTTCCCCTGCCCCACATAATAGAATCTGCAAAGCAAAAATAAGGTCAGACACTTTCAAATTGCTGCAATAGGAGAACTGGGAGATCATTTTGTATCCAGTTCTGCAAAAGGCTAAAAATAAGCCTGATATGAGGCAGAAGAAAGAGCCTGAAAATGGATTATTCTCATTTTTCCTGTAATGCAATTTGCAGATGTGCCATGTTTGAGACAGCAGAATTGTCTAGACTAGGGATGGTTCTTTTTGTGGATTTTGCTATCTCCTCAGCAAAGAGTATTTTTTCTAATGTTTGTACCCATCACTTTTAAAATTAAATGTCCACCAGCACTTCTACTCAGCAAGAGCTTCCACATATTATCAAGGGTGTTAAGAGTAAATTTTTTTTTCTTATTAAATGTTTAATTTTCATTTCAGGAGAAAAGAAATACCTGCTTGAGTTGTTTAAATAACCTGATTCTTGTCATGTAAACAAAGGGGTGAACGACTCAGGCTTGCAGGCTCTCAAGTGCAGAATGGTCCCTGGTTAAAGAATTAAATTCCTTTGTTCTGAGCAGCTGCACAGCTGTTTGTTCCTGCTCTGGCTGCACCAGGGATCCACACTGCAGTTGCATCCTGCTGCCTGATCTGCATTGCTGTATCCTTGGCAAAAATATCCAGCCTCTGTCATGCAGAGAGGGACTGAGCCATTATAAAACTTGGACACCCATCCTAAACATCTTTCCATACCTCTGGAAAAAAACAGAAAATCTCATGTTTCCAGGTGTAAAACCAGAGATAAAGTAAAAATAAAAAAGTTTAAACAACAAAATCCTTTGAGGAGTAGAGTATCCCACAGCTGCACAGGGTGGTTTTTCAGGAAGAATCCAGGTGAATTTGGTTTTCCCTCAGCAGCAGCTGGGAGTGGCCATGGCTGGGGACAGGGCTGCAGGATCACTGCACTCACTGCCCAGGAAGGGATCTTGATACACACTAATTACAGTGATTTACATCCCTGGCCCCCAAAAGTTGTCACAGCTTGGGAAAAGAACTTTTTTGAATCCCGTTTCATAATAAAAAAAGCACATTTTTCCTAATTATTGATGGAGCTTCTACCAAGTACCAAATGTAGGCTTTTCTTCTGCACCCTCCAGGGTGAAGCTTTGTTTGTCCCAGCTCTGCACTGTGAGAGAGGAAGGGGATGGGCACAAACCACAGACAAAAGTCTCAGCAGTGCTGAGCTTTTACTTCCATTGAGTGAAGAAGCTGGACTGCTCCCAACCTAAGAAACAGCTCTTTGCCAGGGCTGCACAGGTACCTGTAATGGAGCTTGAGGATAAAAATACAATTATCAGTTTTCTGATCCACTTCTGAGGGCTCTGCCATGGCAAGACTGTATTGTCTTCCAGAGAGTCTAAAATCAAGCTTGGGTCTCACCAATATTCCTCAAGCAGGTAAGAGAATTACAGTTCAGAGAGCTGATGTTTGGAAATAAAATACAACTGCTTTAACCCTCCTCTGCAGAGGTGCAGAGCAGGAAAGAAACAACAATATAGGCAAGTGATATCACAGAAGGAATTGTAGTTGGGTAGTTTAAAAAACAATTGAAGTATTTATCATTACTAATGCCTAAGACCTCTTACAGAACCCATTCTTAACTGTTTTCTCTCTCTTATCACTTTGGAAGGGTGGGATTAAATTTGTGTTATAGAACTAGTGCCCAAAATGATTGGATTATTAGCAGAGAGTGATGTACTGTATCGTGTTCTCTGCTAGCACTGAATTTTCTAAAAGCCTCTTTAAGCTGTCAGACTTCTGAAGCAGCATGAAAATGGTAATAAAGGAGTTGTGTTAAAAAAAAAAGAATTGCTATAGAAAGAATTTTTTTCACTAGTGTTTTGTGAGCAGCCTTGTTGACTGGAAATCCTATGCTAAAAAAGTACAAAATATGCCAGGAATTCTGGCAATGATAAAAGTAGTGTGAAGGCCTGGAAATTATGTTTTTGAAAGGAAGCATGGTGGAAACTTGGAGGAAGCTTTACAGGAAAGACATGTTACTATGCTGGTATCTGCCCTGCCTGGAACAAGAAATTATCTCTAAGCAAATGCCCAGAGATGGTTACACAAAGGAACAAACAAACACAGAAATCCCAGCAATAAATCCCTGAACTACATTTCACAGAAATGTGGGAACTAAAGCAGGGACAGCTCAGCTTCCATAGGCTGTGAGGGCTGTGTTCCACCTCTCTGCTTCCACATTAGCTCAGCAGAGGGGTGGGTGCAGCTGCCCTGTGCCCTGACCCGGGGCTGAGGGATGGCTTTAATCTCTGGCGTGTGACACCGGCGCTTGTGATCCCCGCAGGTTAATTGATTTCTTTTGGCAAAGCCTGTTTCCAACTCCTGTTGTCTGAGCAGCAGGACTGACTGCAGAGGGAAAACAAGGCATCCTGAAATAGAAATTGCTCTGTACCCAGCAAGTAATAGGTAGGATGGAGGGGAGGACTGGCTGGGCAGAAAACAGCCTGTGCCAAAGGTGTGTGGTGCCAAGTGCAGATGGCCTGACAGGTGGGAGCTGGACCGTGGATGCAGGGTCCAGCATGGAGTTTTTATCTGCTAACAGCAAAATGCTCTCTTACCTTTCCTCTCACAGGAAGATACTAACAAACTCTGCCCCATAAATTCTGAGGAGCCACTGAAGCTGCTGGTGGGGGCAGACAGGACCTGGTTAGCAGCACAGACCCCGGTTAACAGCACAGACCCTGCTGCACGTGGGTCCCTCTGCAGTCTCCAGCCTTACTTCTCTCTTACTTCACTCTCACTTCTCAGTAACTTGAATGAAGCTGCACTCCAGGAATCTCACTGCAGGATGCCAGGGTATTTTTAACATAGGAGTGGGCACATCCCAGAAAAAGTACCCTTCCTAGGAGTCACTTGAGAGAAATTATTTTGTTAACAATTATTTATGACAATTGTTCTCCCCAGTTTACAGCACAAAATATCTGTGACTGCATAATGCAAAATTCACAAACAAATGTGAATCAGGAAAGAGAATGATGCTAAAAGAGAAAGAGAAATCAAACCAGGTTTGACACCTGAATGTTTTTCTTCTAAGAATGGAGCAGTGGCTGTTTGGGAGGTTGGTTGCTCTGGACATGGATAGAGTACAAAGTACAAACCAAAGCTGCTCAGGGTAGACAGCAACAGAGGAATAATCCCTTTTATGCAGGAGCAATTAGAGGTGTGGATGTGATCCCTTTCCCACATTAACATTGCTGCAAAAGCTGGGGCTTTGGCAAAACAACTGTGTAAGACACACCAGTGCTGGCAGCCAAGCAGAGCCACCCAGCTTGTGACCAGCCTGTGGTGTGTCCTGAGTGAACCAAAACCCTTTTCCTTGAGAACAGCTGGATACCACAGTGCCCTGCCCAGCATAAAGGTCCAGGTGGGCTTGAAAAAGTGGGAGTGACCTGGAACTCATCAGTGTCTGAATCCTGAGCCCCTCCTTCAGCACCTGAGGTGCTGTCACACCACACTGGCAGCACGTGTGATGCAAAGGGACACAAATCTCCACCACAGTTAGAAGTAGAACGAGCACTCTCCTCTCTGAGCACAGGAAAGACAAGTCCTGAAGCTTTCCTAGGATAAGGTGAGGGCCCTGAGCAAAGGAAAATGCTACAGAGGGGGTTTCATTTGCTGTACTGACACCAAATAGGAGTTTTGGCTTCTTGCAGCAGAAAAGCCACCCTGAGCACCCAGATGAACTTATGTTCATCTTGCCATGTCACCAGGTGGTCACTGCCTGGACTGGCATGAACAGCTTATGTGCACAAGCACAAAACAGGGCTGGAGAGCAGATCCATAAGCTGGAGAGAAAAACTGGAGAGCAGATCTCACCTTCCTGCCTCATGCCATGCTGGGGAGGCCATCAGAAACAAAGGACAGCTTTAATGTCTTCCCCAAATAATCTGCTGTAGAATTTACCTCTTTTTTCTCTTAGGAAGTTCTTCCTAAGCATCTGATCTCCAACTTCCCTTCCTGCCATTTAAGACACTTCTATGCAGATAACAAACCAGGCACGCACATCACATCCCCAAAGCCACACTGAAGTTCAACTCTGTAGGACTTCCCATTCTTATGACATGAGGTCTTGTTTTCCCACAATGTTTAAACATCTCATTGTAGAGGAACTTCTCCTTTCTTTGGTATTTATGTATACTAGTAAAAGGAAGGTGGAACAGCACTTGCAGGGCCACAGCACCATCTGTGCTGTTTCCAAATCTCTTTCATCCATCTGATAAGACAGTATGAGCCAGAAAGTATCACCCAAACTGCTCACACACTTATGTCAACTCCAACCATCCAATTTTCCTTCTACTTGTTAGTACTGGAGTGATATTCCAGGGCCCTTCTCCTCCGGGTAAATCAAGGCTCCCATTCTCCAGCGGGGGAAAAGCAAAGGCAACTTACAGACTAGTCACCTACCCACATATTCAGCATGACATTACACATAGTAACTCTTATTTTCCAACAAGGATGAGAAAGAGACTAACCCCAGAAGTTTGTATGTCATGTGGAAGCGTCTTCCGAATTACTGTAGTTGCCAACCGTGAGATGATCCGAATCGGTTTCTTTACTGAAAAACAGTAGCTTCCTTTTCACAGAGCTGCAAGAAGGGACTGGCAAAGACTCTTTATCTTAGCAACCCTTGAGCACACATGTTCCCACACACAGCTGGCCTCCTCCTTGCCTCGTGTTCCTGACTGCCAGAAGTGGTGAGCGGGGCTCCAGGCGTGGAGGTGGGGGTGCAGCCTTGACCACCAAGCTCTGGGAAGCACCTCCTGCTCCTCACCTCACACTGCACCAGCACACAGCAGCCCCTCACCACGGGCAGCCTGGGCTGTGACATGCTCAGGCAGGGGTGAAAGGGGCCTGTGCTCCCCTCACGTGGCCAACTGAGATCCACCAGAGCAGAAGCGTGTAAAGGATGCCCAGCCAGCACGACCCAAGCCCCTGTGCTTCGTGCAGCCTCATGCACTCTGCTGAGCCCAGGCTCTTAACACACAGCCCAGCATCCTTTACCTGGAAGGGCCAAGGCCAGGGGAAGAGTACAAGCACAATGTTCAAGAGAGCAAACAGGCTGTGGTGCCTCCCTGCTCAGTGGTCAGGCTACTCACTGTTGCTCAGCTTTAGCTCGGTCACTTAGGAAGAAGAGGGCTGTGGCCAGGAAGAACATCCCTCCCAGGACAACGACAAACGGGCAGAGCATGAGGGCATAGCCCAGGCTGAGGAACTCCCAGACTGGGGACTCCTTTGTGCTTTGTCGGATCAGGTCGGAGATCTAAGAGAGAGGGACGAAAAAATGAGTCACTTGGATGGAAAGGAGACATGAACACAGTGAAGGGAACACGATTCCTCAAACAGCCACCCACCAAACATGTGTGAGGTGTAAACTGGAACTGTGTGTTCAGCAGAAGTTGGATGTCCCTCACACCCTGCAGCCTGCCACACTGGAGCCTGGGCCATTTATGCTGTGAGCAGCTTGGCAGGGGTTCTCCTCTCACTGTCACTCTCCTGGCCTGATCTAATATTCTTCCCACAGCCCTTTCCACGTTGTCAGTGACAGCATCTGTGGGTGTCTGACCTTGCTGTACTGCCCAAACACCCTGGGGAGCTGTGCTGGTGTTGCTCAGTGGGTGAGGGAGTGATCAATCCTCTGCAATTCATATCAAGTCCTGCTCACTCCCACACTTGGCCCACCTTTCAGTAAAGGGAGGCATTAAATTCCATTTCTGTGCACTGAGTGGGAAGGGGGGAAATGTTTTCCAAAGAACAAAAAACCCAGAGATCCCATCTGACTGGGGGAAACAGAACTTGAATGTGGGGGGTTCATGCCCATATCTGAGGTGGGGGGCTCATTCCCTCTTCCAACCTTCCAGGCTTTAGGTATAATTGTGTGCAAGACTTGGCTCTGTCCCAGGCTCAGACATGGGGCTGTGCCCACACTGCACACCACTAAACCTCTCCATTAAGGCAACCTGCACCTTCTGACAACCAAAAAGCATCATTACATGAAAGTGAACAGAAATTTACACCTACACAAAGGAGCAGAGACGTGCAACAGCATTATTTAGTTCATTTTGAGAAGCATTTGCTAGAACTCAATAAAATTTAATGCATGTCTGTAGCTAAAACTACCATATATTAACATTTGCTGCCCAGCAAACAGCTTTACTCTCCATAAATCCAACAGAGAGGTAGCAGCAGTTGGGGTGGGTCTCAAGGCATGCGTATTTAAATGTCCAGCTCTGTTTTGATCCATGACCTTTTGTTGGGGTAGAAACACTAGTTTATTCCCAAAGACTGCAGGGAATTTGCAATATAAAATCCTACTGCTGTGCACACATGCAAACCAGCTCCAGAAATAGTCAAAGCTTGTGCAGCAGCTTCTGAACTGCCACATTACTGGTAATGGAAAAGTTGGAGTCAAACACAACCTACAAGCAAGTTCTGACATTCAAGGCTTAAATCTTGACAGTGAAGAGAGGAACTGTCATCTGCAGGAGAAATCACCAATTCACTCTCTGCAGAGACCTGGAAGGTGAATGTGAGCGAGGAGATGCCTCAGCAGAGCCAAGCACAACAGAAGGTCCCAGAAGGAGGATGATGCTCATGGGGACTCAAAAGAAGAGGTCACTGGGTGTGTTTGAGCAGGGAGACTCTGAAGCACTGAGGTCTCAGTGTGTTTATGCCCCTCTCAGAGCTCAGCCTGGCTCCTGTGGAGGGATGGAGCTGCTGGCTTGGTGCTGGAGGTGACACCACTGCACAGGATGGAGTCCTGTCAGGTAAGGGGGAGTGAATTAACACTGGAAGAGTGTAACTATAGAAAGAATTTAAAGGTTTTAACCTGATTTCTCTGTTTTATTCCCCACCCTAGAAAGGATGAGGAGAAAATGTCAGTGCTTGGGACACAGAAGAGTTCTAGTCCTCTCAAAAAGAACTTTTTTCACAGTGTAAAACACATGAAGAAAAACAAGAATGTTACAAACAATTCTCATGTGGGACTGAAGGCAAATAACAGTGACGATCAGTCTGAGAGATTTATTAAAAGACAGCAACAAGGCTTGAATGTGAAAAGAATGCACCCACAGGAAAGCAGCAGAATGTGAGACAGGGCCATCAGCTGGTAATTAATTCCCTTTTGTATCCAGACACCTTAATGCCAAACATTTCCCTTACTCTACATTATGAACCAGAATTTGGCACTGAGTCAACTTCTCTGTCAGGCTGCAATAGCCAGAATTGAGGGTATTCTAAAAGCAAAATCTAGACATTCTAAACCACTTTTCTTTTTTGGGGAATGGATACAATTATTCTCCTAAAGGACCAGACAGTAAATCACTTGACAAATTAACATGATAAGTCAGCAGCAAAGGATGAAAAGCCATGCATGTGCTCCTGATTGCTTTCTCCATGGATGACACAACATTCTAGGCTAAAAACCAGCTTTGAAAGTGTAAAATCTGAAGCAAATAAATCTCTGAATACAGTTTGTCCCACAACTTCCCTTCTAACACGTTGTGTTGACCTTTTATAGCAACAAATCATGTTATCATTAAATCTGCTGTATTTTTCATTTTTAACCAAATTAACATTCTGCAAATGCACAGTTTAGAAAAAAATGTCTTTCCTCCTTTTCAAGGTATAATTCTTTCCACCAAGCCTGCTGGTTCCATATAATTCCCTCCCCAGTGTCTCCATCTCTTAACTTTAGAATTTTATCAGGGCCCACATAGATGTTTTTGCTGTTAACAGTCGCCGTTCTCTGTTGTTTTGTCCCATTCAGTTACAAACCACCTGCTAAGGCTGAACTTTGGCATCTCCTCTCAGGAGGACACAGGACCTAATTACAGAGTGAGGCTCCAAGAATGACACACCGTGTGCCAAATGGTCTGCTCTGCACTGCCAGTTTTGGGCTTTGCAGACTCCTCGCAATGACACATCCTGAGCTGGCCAACTGTGATTTGGCAACACCCAACCAAGCATAATTTTTGGTGTCTTCTCTCTCACATGAGTAACAAACTGCGGGGGCTGTGTGTGGCTGGTGCCAGTTCTGCAGCATGGAGTCATGTGTGGGATTCCTTCCTTTGTTCCTCCAGCTGGGAGGTGGCAAAAAAGCTTCAAAACATTTAGGCAGAATGTGGGGGTGGAAAACCAAGAAGGAAGTCCCGTTGCTGCTCTGCAGTCTAATTACATGTCTTTGATACCAACCTAACTGTGAAGGTTCACATCTCCTCCCTCACTGTGTAGCACAGAGCTCAGACCAAGAGGAATGACTTTGCTAAATAAACCTCAGCTCGAGGCATTTTTACAGCAGAACACGGACAGCGTGTGCTCGGCTGGGGCAGCCGCTTGGCCGGAGTCCAGCTGGAGGCAGCTCGGCAGTGCAGCTGCAGTGGGCACCATCCCAACCCAAACCCCACTGGGTCTGCAACCCAAACCCCACTGGGTCTCCAGCCCAAACCCCACTGGGTCTCCAACCTCAAAGCCCCTGCTGGGTCTCCAACCCCAAACCCCAGCTGAGTCTCCAACCCAAATCCCACTGGGTCTCCAATTCCAAACCCCAGCTGGGTCTCCAACCCCAAACCCCCCCAGCTGGGTCTCCAACTCCAAACCCCAGCTGGGTCTCCAACCCCAAACCCCAGCTGGGTCTCCAACCCCAAACCCCCCCAGCTGGGTCTCCATTTGAGTGCAGGACACAATGGAGGAACAAAGGGAGACTTGGTTACTTTTTTGGGAAGCACTGGTGTGTGCTTTGGGACAGGGACAGGCTGTGGATGCAGTAGGTGCCAAGGTGGGCTGAAGCCTGAGGAAGGCATCTGGACTCCATGTTCTGTCTCCCCTGAACAGCCCAGGCAGGTAAATTAACTGATTTATTAATTATACACTGTAATGGTAATAACATCTCTGAAATCACCGTTTCATTTTCTCTCTCTTGTTGCTGAGTCAGTATTTTAATTCCTCTGCAATTGGCTTTTCTAAGTTTCTGACTTTGCCACTTGGGTGCAAATCCTGCTACATAAAAGGGTATTTCTGGCAAAAATACCTGATTTTCATGAATACCAGTTCAATATAAGCCAGGTTCTCCCTGGCTGGTCACTTCAGTGCAGTTCCTTAACACAGTATTCCCTGTAACTCCACAATGGTTTGAGATCCACCCCTTCTGAAGTCAGTGTGAATGTGAAAGGTTTTTTTGATTTTCTAAAAAAATTGAATATGAATGCAAATGAAGATGAGAAAGCAAAAATGAGGGACTTTATAAAGTAAACAATTTGCTGTGCCTGTGGGAGAGCAGAAGCATTTACACTGTGCTAAATGGCATGAGGAACACTTTATAATAAGAGGAAATAAACCTGTTTTTTAAATTATATTTTCTCCCTCCCAGGATGACCAGGCTGCATTAAATACTTGGTGCTGCCTTGAAAAAGGTACAGTAAATTTAGATGTTCCATAGGAGTGCTGCTGCAATGCCAGGACATGGACTTGGTACTTAGGGATCACAGCAATATCTGCCCCATTTGCCCTGGAGAGGGTTGAAAGTCTCTTTTCTTCAAGTCATTAACTGCCTTTCTTTCCAGTCTGGTCTGGTCTGCTCAGGGATTTTCTAAGTTAGCACTGGACTTTTTCTGATCCCAGAGGGAGATGCCTCATACCATGGGGAGTGTGAAGGAACTCCCATGACAGGCTCAGGTATGAGAACACGTAGGGATGGGAGTGCCCATTGCCATGTAGGAACAGGTCTGTGGCACAGGACCTTTAGCAGCATCTCTGTCCCCACCTCTCCTGGCAGCATGGGCCCCTTCCCTGTCTGTATATCCCAGGAAAGCAAAGTGATTCCTTGTGCTGGAGAATCTGGACACATCCTGAAAGGTGCTCAGCACCATGAGAGTGCCCATCTCGGGAGTGTGCAGGATCCCTGGCAGTTCAGAGGAGGGAAACATTTATTTAAGGAGGTTTTCAGTGTGCACAGAGGAGTGACAGAGCAGATGGGACAGAGCTTGAAATACTTGGGTGCAACAATGACCTGCTCTGGATTTCTGGGCTTTCTCTAATGAGATACTTTTACCTACATTAAACATTTATCTAAAATACTGAGAACCTGTACATCTAACAAAGTCATGAACATGACGGATGCACAGAGCTCTGAAAAAACACCAAAGACTGTGAACCCTTGGCACAGAACATTTTAGAGATGAGAAGTCATTTGCTATTTTAATGGCAGACTGAAATCTTGTCTGTTGCTGAGTCATCAGAAGTGGAAGCTTGTTAGCTCGCTGCAATGAGGAGATCAATCCCATGAGCACTGGTCTCCAGGTGGTTAATTCCCCACTTATTTTGCAGCTGACAGCTATGTCAAAAATGTGGCCTTTCAGTGCACTATGAAAAAGGCTTTTAACTACTTAGGACCAGAGAAATCCTCAACTTAAAGTTACTGCTTGAAGAAACAGGTAATAAGGATGAGGGGCTGGAGTTTCTCATCCTTGCGTTATCTCCCTGGCAAGCACAGCAGATGTTCAGAGCAGCAAGGCCAAGTCCCATTTCACCAACCACAGTGTGGGTCACACACCAGCACGAGTGTGGGGAAGGATCTCTGCAGGAGGAGTGATACCATCAGGGTTACACCTGCCTGCCAAGCAGCTGGGACTTGGTACAGAAAGAACAATAAAAACCATGAATGTGTATCACATTTCATCTACCAACTCTATCAGGTGATGCTGCTTATACAGACTCATGTACACTGTACCAGAACATGCTGCAAAAGACAGCAAGACAGAGACCTCTGTTCCACCCTCAGCTCCACAAGAGCAGTGGAATATCTCCTGATGGGCCATGAAACACAGAGTGATGCCAGGGGAGTATTTTGCACAGTTTTGCCACAGGACATTAGTGCCTTTTTGACCTTGAGTTCATCTCTTACCCTGCTGAGTCAGGAGAGACAGGACTGTAACCACCAGCAAGCACCTGAGGGGCCCTCTTTGAGGAGTGGCTGCTTGGGTCAGACAGGGACACAACACCCAGACTGCAGCACCACACCACAATGATCCCCTTTATTGCACTACCCCGTTTTTAAGTCACACAGAAGTGGATCTGACTCCCAGCAGGCTGTGGCCTGTTTTAATCTAGCAAACTAAACTGGAAAAAGTGTTCTTTCAGAGTAAGCATAGCAGCCATAGCATTTTAAACCATAAAATATGAATTTTAAACCATAATACATGAATTCTGCTTTCTCAGGCAGGCAAGTCTTTATGCACAGAGCTACTTTCTATACAGGTACACTTGGTTAGGTAAACACCCTCAAACCAAATCAACAAAAAGGCTGTTTCAAACTGGGCTAAGACACTGTAAAATCTGCTTTCATTAAAAAGCATGTTAACTGCTGCATTTACTAGTTTTTCTTGCCTTGCCCCTAATGAATGAAATGCTGATCTGCCTGCCCTGATACTCTGCACCAGGGGTAATTAACACTGCTCTGCTAACTACTTTCTAAAGGAAGGTCATTAGTATTCTTGCTGCTTAAATAGCACATTAGATTTATCAACCCACTCACAGGAAAGCTGGGGAAGGGAGAAAAGTGAAGGATGCCAAGGCTCCCACAGCCCAGCTGTGGAGTAGCTGGAGGTTCAAAACTGTTTCAGTAAAACTGAAGCAGCCCAGGAGGGCAGGGAAGACGGGAACCACCACCAGAGGAGTCCAGGGAGTAGGTTTTAGCCCATCAAAAGGTGCTCGTGGAGGAGAGCTGCCCTCTGGCACTGTAGAACACCCTCCTCACAGGTTGCTGTTGCCAGGTGACAAGCAGACACAGACTGGTTTTCATGCCACAGCGGCACAGAGAAGGTGAGAGCGAGCTCAAGCAAACAGGGGAGGAAGCAGCACCAGGGCAGCCAGGACAGTGTGTGCCCACAGCAGCACCTGCCTGGCTCTGCAGGGAGAGCAATGCCTGCTCCACCTCCTGCTGGCATCACAGTCAGGGCAAGGCAAGGGTGGAAGAGGAAAGTGCTCAGGTAGGAAGCAAATTACAGACTGGGAGGAAGGAAAGAAAAAGTTCCAAGCCACAGCCTTGAAATACAAAACCCCTTTTGCCTGTACACACATTTCCAGAAGCAGAAGAGCAGTCAGAAAGTGGAGGGGGACACAACAAGAAGGATGATGTAAACCCTGAGCAGGGAAAACAGATTCGTGCCTGTGCACAGATGGACACAGGAGCATGGACTTACAGGTGCTTTATTTTAAAGGGCAACAAGATCTAAGCAGAATTAGTAATAAAAAGAGCTGGAGTTGTGATGCAGCCTGAGAAGAGTTAACTATTTCACATGCTGCTGCCACCTCCCTTCACTCACTCTTCTGAGGCTGAAATGCTGTCTAGGGCAGCAGTTGCAGACCTTTATCTGGTACTCAGCATAAATGGTGGCATTTGGGGTATTTCTCATAACACTTCTGTGCTCCAGCAATGTCTGTATAGTGGGAGCAGTCAAAGACCCACCCAAAGAAAAGTACCACAGATGTTTGGGTGTAATGCACTGAGCAGGTGAGATTTCTCACCAACTGCCCCAAGAATAAAGCATGGACTGACACTGGAGTTGTTAAAAAGGAGTTATTTAAACTCTACAGGTTGGTCATCACAAAGGTCCTGAAAAAAGTTACAGCTCTCTAAGAATAAAAGCTGTCTCATCTAGTGAAATAGCACAGCAATGCCTGTTCTTATTTGGAAATGAACAGGCAGTGCTGATTTACAGTAACTGATCTCAGAGCTTGCCTCCTAGTAAAGCTTTATGCAAATTACAGCTGCCACCCTAAAGCTGCATTTGCATCACTCCTTTGTAAGTCATTCTTAAGCCTTTTTACCATAATAAAAGTTATCAATATTTAAAGGGACATGAAAAATAGCCACACATGTGCTCCCTGCCACTTAGCTTTTAAGCACTAATGTGTATTTGGTGCTTTGGGTGGTTTAAGGAGCTGCAGTGCAAGATTTGGAACGGGTCAAAGTTACAGAAAGTCTGAGTGTGACCTTGAGCTCTGAGGACACACCACAGAGCACAGCAGCAATTGCACACCTGAGGCTGTGGCTGATCAGCACCTTCTGTGTTCCACATGGGGATTTTAAGATCAATACAACATTTACTGGTATCCAGCAGAGACAACTGCCTGCCACAGCTCAGTCCTACAAGGACAAGGCTCTCCAGTTCTTTATTAAGAGCATTGCTAGAGGGAATCTCACTATAAACTCACCAAAACCATGCAGGATTCCAGACATGTTTGATCAAAGCACTGATCATTTAGTGAGGGAAGTTTAGGGGGATTCTGTAGGTAGTTGGAGGGCACAGCAGAGCTCCAGGATCCCAGGTGAACATAGGTGGTCAGGAGGCTGAGTTTCACCCATTCTGAGTCTGCCTGTTACTGCAGCTCACAGAATCACAGAACCATTAAGGTTGGAAAATGCCTCTGAGATGATCAAGTCCAACCTGTGACTGATCCCCACCTTGTAAACCAGACTAGAGCACAAAGTGCCACTTCCAGTTGTTCCTTGGACACCTCCAGGGCCTTCTGCTGCTCTCCTTCAAAACCTACCCCCTGCTCTTGGTCTGCCTTGTGGAGAGTCTGGAGTCACAGCAGTGGGAGGTGATGCCCTCAGGGTGGAGGATTCCCAGAAGGACAGTGGGAATCAGGCTCCCAAATTTCCCTTAAATCCAGCAGGAGTAGGTTACTCTGCCTTCCTAGACTGCCTTAAAAATCCTGGTCTGAATCTGAGCCCCTTGTGCAGCCTGCCCAGGTGAGGTTTCAATACTGCATGAAGGTCTCCATCCTGCACTGCAGCTGGACAATTCCTGTGGTTTTTAACACCCAGGTTCAGTGCTTGCCTTAGCTCTGGTGCAGAAGTTGGTTGCCCTTTCACTTTAAATAGCATTTGTTTGCCTGTGTTATGTGGAGCTGTAGTTGACCTTTCAGTCCTGGTAGCACAGGGAGGATGAATCAGCCCAGCCAGAAAAGAGGCTGCTCAAAGGGATGCTGGCTCCTTCCATGACATGAGTGCTTCACTCCTGCTCTTCTGCACAGAGCCTTGGGCCTGCTTTGTCTCCTCCCAAATCACAACAGCCCAACAATTACAGCATTAGAAAAGGATAATTCAAAATAATAACTAATATTTTTCCAGTCTAAAGAAAGACTAATGCAGCTATTAAATTGGGGCTATACATATTTCAGCCAAAAATCTTAAAGTAACTCACAACTTGCTTGATCTTTGAATACCAGGAGGGTAAGGCACATTATTTCTACAACCAAAGACCTTTTTTAAAAAAATCTATGACATTAAAGAGCCCCAGGCAACTTTCAAAAATAATAGCAATCATTCAGGGTCCTAGGAATTCCTTCTGGACACCCTTCTTATGTAAGGAAAAGGATGAACATGCAGAAGAGTCACCTGAGGCAGCCTGGCCTGCCCCAGCCCTGCCCTCATCTCCAGCCCCTCTCCTGCCTGTCTCCTCCTCCCCAACATTACCCACATCACCTGCCCTTGCACTAAGCAGCCTCTCCTGCAATTCCTTTGTTCTTGCCACCTTCAAATAACTTCTCAAATAAGATCATTTCTCCCCAGGTATCCATAATATTGAAGTGAATAAAGAGTTAAGCTAAATTGTGCATTTTTATTCTCTTGAGAGATTTCTCATTTCTTTGGTCTTCTCAGTCTTATCTCTATCTGCCTTTTCCTGTGTGCTTCAGAGGGCTGCAGAGCAGCCACAGCACTGCCACTCAAGAGTAAACATTTATGTATATTTAAGCAGATATAAAAATAAATAAATAAAAAAGCCCCACATCACCAGGAGCTGTGTCTGAGCTGGAGGAGCACACCAAAGTCCTGTCTCTCAGGTGATGGGACCAGTGGAGATCCCTCAGTAGCAGCACTTTCAACACACCAGGAGCAGGGTCACTTAGGGATTTCTGTGGAAGCCACTAGATTTTATAAGTGATGATCTGTGATCTCTGAAACTCCATGCATCAGACTTCACTGAAGGAAAAAGACATTTCCCCAGTATATACAGATTTCTTTTCCTCATTACATTTCCCAGGCCTTTAATTTTCAACTGTGAATGTTCTCTGACTGCCAGATTTTGGAGCTGGGTCTCTTGTTCTGTTCTGCAGTAGGATAATGGTGGCATAGGAAGGGAGATGCCCAGTCAGACCAAGGCCAACCACTAAAGCAGTCACAGAAAGGAACCCAAAATGAACACCCCAGGAAGGAATACTAATAAAAACCCCTGGCTGAGCACTGCCCAGGCTCCCCAGGGAGTGGTCTCAGGGCTGCCAGAGCTCCAGGAGTGTTTGGACAATGCTCTCAGGCACAGGCTGGGATTGTTGCTGTGTCTGTGCAGGGCCAGGAGTTGGACTCAATGATCCTTGTCAGTCCCTTCCAGCCTAGAACACTCTGTGGTTATGATTTACTATCATAGAAACCAGGTACAGCTGTGTGTTGCTGCCCATAAACAGGTGTTTGGTTTCTGAGGTCAATTAACAATTAAACACACACGACTCTCTTCCAGCCTAATTTCTATCAGCCCCATGTCCACACCACAGCAAGAACACAGCTCTTTACAGATCTGTCTGTGAGCTTTATAAACACCTTAGGCTAAAGAGATGTGGAAGCTCATTCCTCACACCCAAGTAGTCCCCCCTGGTTTGAACTGCAGCTCACAACAACCCACCCAGGTAAGGAAAGTTGCAGTGCTCTGCAGCACTTCCCATTCTGCTCACAAACACAGGCCTTCCTTCCCAGCAGGATCTAACTTGGCATTTCAGAAACCAAAGCAGACCCTGCCAGAGCCTGCTGTGAGCACTTACAAATCCAATGAGATAAGGACTGCCAGCATCTCCCAGGAGGTGTGAAGTGAAACTCTGCAAGGCCACTGCTGTCGCACGGCGAGTCGGGATGACCACGTACTGCAAAGAAGGGCAAAGAAACAAAAATAGGTAAGGAAGCTGAAATGAGAACCTGCCCATCTGTCTTGTTCTGCTCAGTTTATGCCCAGGGCAGCACAAAACAAGCCAGCCAGCCCAGACAGAGCCACTGGCCAGGCCATGGCTGGCTCAGGCAACTGGGAGCCTCAGATACCCTTCCTGCTCTGGAGTTTCCTGTTGGCAGGGGCTGAGGGAAGGAAGCTCTGCCCACTCTGCTCCACTCTCAGCAGTGCTTGGACTATCAGCTATCACAAGACACTTTGCTGTTGCTCCTCAGACTGCATTTTGGGGGGCAGAATGAAATTTCAGGTTACTCAATACCATCAGCCTTCCAATCAAGGACTGTGCTGTAACCTGGGATATTTGGTTTATTCCATAACAAAAGTTACTTTGTTTCCTAAACCTTCAGCAATCCACATCAGTATTAGAGGTCACAGTCATGCATCCTCCCTTCCCACTCCATCTCCAGTCATTTTTATATTTTTCTCAAACATTTGTGATTCCATTTGTGACAAGTGACAAAGTCACGTTAGGAAAATTTTCCATAGCCAAGATTCTGTATTTTGGTCTCCACTCCTCTAATAGGACATGACACCCTTAGCCAGGTCATGCAGAATCAGTCAGATTACACAGGAGCAGTGGAAAACACAAATTACTTCCCCATGAAGGGACTAGAGCTCACAGATAACAGAGCCCTAACCATGGAAGGGGATGAAAAATTAAAAAATAAAAAAACCCAGCAACCCTCTGTCCTGTGGAATGACCTTAATTTCATAATACACTTTTTGGAGGCAGAAGAAAGTAAGTGTCTCTTGCATAAATTATTAAAGATGCTGGCTAAGGACATCTGCATCAAGTCCACATATCCCAGTTTATGAATTGATCCTGTCTTGATTTAAAGGCTGGAAGTAATGAAGAATTCAATAGGTCTCTAAATCCAAGTGAGCATTGTTTCTGCCTGTAAACACTGAATCTCACTGTGCCTTTTCCTGTGCCTCTGACAGGAATGACTCTCATTCAGCTCTTTGGAGACCATGATCCCTTTTATTTGTCCACTTTCTCTCTGATGGGCTGCCTTCAGTCTTTCTTTAGAAGTCCTGCCTGGATCCTTGCAATCCTTTCCTAAAGTAATTAACTAATTAAAAGTGACATCTCAGGACTGGTCCATTCACAGCCAGAGATACACAGAGATCCTTTGCCTGAACTGACTGGGAGGACTCACTCAGGGCACAGGACTAAAGCACATGGCAGTGCTTGAACAATTCCTCACAGGGAAGGGGACTTGCCCTGTCTGCAGTGGAATCACCATAAAAACCAGAAACAAAAGAAAGAGCATTGAGAAAATCCACACTAGAAGAGAACTGATAATTTATTTAAAATTATCATCCTGTTCCAAGCACAGACAATTCCAAATTATGGGTAAAATTAGATTAAATTCTTTTCCTTAGAGTTTTACCATGTGTGTTCAGATGACCTGCCAGGTCTTTCATCCCTGCTTTGACAAAGCTGCAATTGCACACTGCAAATGCACTTCCAAGCCATGTGTGAAGCAGGCACCCTGTTCAACTTCCCTTGTGCAACAGAAGAGCGAGGTATGGTCAGATCCAGAGCAGCCACCCAGATGTGAATGTCAGGCCCTGTCCTCCTTTTGCACCCAGGAACTCAGAACATGACTTGAAGAAAGAAACCCCAAGAGGAAAATTAGCTCTAAACTATATTAGAGACCCAGAAATGTGCTGAAGGTCAGGCTGTGAACAGTAGGAGAGCCCCACAATTAATTCCCACTCCCCAGAGAGGCAGAAAATGGATGCAGCCTGGATAGACCAGGCAGAAGAAAAGAAAAATTAAGAATGAGGGTTTTTTTATTTTTTTTTCTTCCCACCTGGCCCCAGTTCACACAGGGGCAGTGGAGAAGCATTCTGCAAGAATTCTTTGGGAAAGGGCATCTGAGTAGATAAAGTGAAATTCTACTTAATTTGAGAGTTGTGCATAAATGTGAAACATGAAATTTGAAGCCTAAAATATTTTTGCTTTCTGTAAAGTTTATGTTAACCAGTCTGGAGAAGAAAGCCTGCCTGGTTCTGTATTCTATCCATTTTTGTAGCAAAAGGACAAAAGAAATGGCATATTTACTAAAAATCTACCACTTTCAGGGAGTGGCAGTAAATTGATGCTAATTAGAGGAAGAAATCTTAATGATACCTGTATCATATATGTGCATGCATATATAAATATTTATGCACATGAATACACACACATATATTAGACATAATTTTGCATGTGTATTATGTATATTATGCAAACATGGTTTTGCAAGGAGGAGTTCAGTTTCCAGCTTAACTGAAGAAGTTCTTGATGGTTGAAACACCATGAAGTGCTAAAACTTGATTTATTTGGTCTGCAAATCAATAGATAAATACCCCTCTCAAAGCAAAATCCCAACATGTGGCAAGCAAGTGACCTCCTTGAAAAAGATACTGGAAAGAAAAGAAAAAAGCTTAAACCAGCACCTCCAAAACACAAAATAAATACTCCACCCTATCCCTACTTAAAAAGCATTTTGTTCTGATGGACAGGAAGCAGTTGGTAGCAAACATCTACTGTTCTAGGAAGACAGCAGTAAATTACAGCTCTAAATGGGTATTGCAGTACTAAAATAGAGCTAAATTCAAACCATACATGGCCTGGTTTGGACATCCCACAGAAACTGGAGGTGGGAAAGCCACAGCAGCCAAGGAGGAAGCCTGTGGGATTGTCCTGGCTCATCCCTGATTCCAGGTTCAGAGGCTGGCAGAACAGGGGATGGGCAGGGAGGCTGACCAAGCAGCTTTGGAAACCTCTGCTCTTTAAATAAGAGGTTCAGAAAGGCCAGGGATTACTGCTGACATCTCCTTCCTGTGATGAAACCAGCAGGAGCTGGTCTGAAAAAAGTTAATGGGGAAAGCCAGGGAGAGATCAGCCTTCTCCCAGGAAAAGGCCACGTGCCAAAGAGGCAAGTTCTGATGTTTATGTCTAAGCTTTAATAGGAACTCTACTCTCTCAAGCACTCTGCTGCCCTTTCTGGGTCAGGACAATTCATACTGGCCTTTTCAGCATCAAAGACAAAGAAAACATGCACTAACACTGTTCCAGCCACTGACAGAACCTGGAAATAGCCCAGGTGTCCCTGCTGCTCAGAAAAGGGAAAGGCTGGGATCCAAGAGACCCTCCACAAAAGCCAGGCAGGCACTGTCTACAACACCCCTGTAAATGAAGTGAAAGGAGGCTGCTGTGGTTTCCAGCCCCCAGCACACCACAGAGCACAACACCTCCACCTGCAGCCCCTGGACCAGGTGCCCTTGGATGGTTTGGAGTGGGCTGTGCTCCCTCATTCCCAAGCATTCCTCACCCTGCCTGGAAATCTAACCTGCAGCACTTGGAGTATTGTGTGGAGGCACTCAGAGAAGCAACAGCAAGAACCTCTGGAAATGCAATTTATCTTTGGCTATAAAAATAGGGCAGCATTTTGTACGAAATAAATAAGTGGGTTTTATTTTTAGGGAAGGTAATCAGAATAAAAGCAACATTCCTACATGCCTATGGCACAGCTGAGCACCAGTCTGTGCCTGTTTCAAGCCTAAAGGAAGACTTTGACTTACAACAAAACATCAAAGCAGGTCCTCCATGGCAGGTCATAACCATTTAGAAAGAACTAATGTTTAGAAAGAAAACAGAAATATGCAGAGCAATTTTTTTTGCATGGATGTCAGGATTATGTATAAACTGGTGGATGGCTTTTCTCAGCAAAGACCTAAAGTGTCTGTGATTGAAAATAGAGGCACTTTAAATTGCTTTGTGGCTCTTACACAAAAATTCCAAGCCCCTGTCCATCATGTCTATTTTTGAGATGTGGTATGGAGGAAACCCCACTATTAGCATCAGATTGCCACAAAGGCCCACACACTGCACGTGTTACACACTTGCCTGCTGCACTGAAGCTCATTCATTATTGCTGTTACAAGGCAGTTTTCATGCTACTTTGGGGTTCTGGCAGTTTTAAGGCCTATTTGCAAAGATGGCTGATGAAATCTGTTTTCTAATTAGCAAGCTCCATACAAAACATCCCTCCTTTCCCCAGGCATCATCTGAGCATGTGCCTGGGAGGAGATATGGAGGGCTGTGCTCAGGAGAATAAGACCTGTTTTGTACAAATTTGCATTTGGAACAAACCTCAGCCTTTCAGAACATCAGGCAGAGCAGAACTCTGCAGCACTGACAGTTTATCAGAGCCAGCACTTGGCACCTTGGACTGCAGACAAGCCATACTCTGACCCTTCTGCAGGAGCAGTGGATGCAGTGCAAGCACAGAGCTACAAAGTGCCAGCAATTAAATTGGGAGATAATAAGCAAACATCCTTGTTTTGCCATGGAAATTAAACTTGCAAAACCTCTGGAGATGCTTAACAACTTGCCCCATAGGATTCTTAAGCAGTCATGGGATGTGTAAGTCTTGGGAAAGCTGTGAGAAATCATCTGGGATGCAGTTTCCAAAAAGCCTCGCTCCTGGTGTAATGAAATCAGCAAGAATGGTGTTCAGCCAGTATTGAGAGCTTTTATCCCTGAAAACAGTGTAATATTTATGTACAGGATGAAAGTGTTGTTAAGCTTACACTAATAATGCTTTTAAACTCCTTCCCAGCCTCAGGCAAGAACAGACACACTTCTGATTACACCAAATAAATAGTAATCAGTAAAATTAATTTGCCAAACATATAAAGTGCATCTGCTAAAGCATTTCCACATCTTTCTCTGGCAAGGACTTCCCACCAAGCTGTCTGTCAAACGTGGCTGTAGCCTTGGCTCTCACCTATTGACAGTCTAAGTCTCCTCTCATCCCCTGTGTGATCTGTCTGCACTTCAGCCTGTCTGCTTCCAGCCCTGTCCTCATCTAAGTGATGTTTACATTTATTTCTTTAAAACTTTCACACATCCACTCATGCTGTTAATGCATCAAGCTGGGCATTATATACAACACTCAGCTCATTTTCCTAAACAGACCAGAGAACAGCAAGCTGAAAAGCTGGCAGCCATTATCAAAATCCAATTTTTAACATGGCTTTAGTTTCTTTCCCATGTTTTGGAAAATTATGAACTATTATTTCCAGTCATTTCTTATGGAACTCTTTTGCACTAAAGCAACATAAATAACTGCAAATGCATCCCTACAAAATGCAACTGACTGTAGGATGCTGGTAAGACAGATGGCAAATCCTATAAAAGCTGTTAGAAAGCTATGGGATATTGAAGTCACATTGAGATCAACATAAAAACCATCTATAATTAAATGGGACAATGATGGCAGCCCTAATACCCTTGATATAACAGAGCAGTTGGTTGAAAATATCTTTTGGGGTTACCTTGAGACAACACAGGTCAAATTTCAGGTCTGTCTCTGGCACAGATTTTCTGGAGGACCTTGAACATGTTTGACAAGATCCTCCCTCCTGGCAGCTGGGACCACCTCAGTTGAGCCCTTACCTGTGCCAGCCAATGTTAAGAAGGGTATAAAACAGCAGCTATTTAAACCTCCCCACTAATTCTGAGTGGAGAGAACTGGGATTGCTCCTGAACACCACAGCCAGAGGCAGGATGCAACAGGAAGCTCTAGCAGGAGGCAGGAATGAGCAGCTACACACATTGTACTGTCATTTCTTCCTCAGCACAGCTGTCTCCAGGCTGCACATCTGTGCAAGTGTTGAGATACCACATTATGAATGGCCACAGCAGCCTTGAACTCAGCACAAGCTGCAAAAGCTCAGGGAAGTCCAGGGGAAGCCCCACAGAGCTCTGTCCCACCACAGCTGACCTGGCAGGAGGAGCCTTGGGAATTAAAAGCCTACCAGAGTACACTGACAACCTTTGTTTCTCTGGGCTTTACCCACACTGAGAGAAGTGGATTTAACCACCCCACCCCTCTCAGTGTTCCCTGCACAAGTGAGTGAAAGATGGAAAGTTCATCAGGCAATGCAGCGATGGCAACTGCAGAGCTACTTTAAAATATAAACACAACCTTGAACTTCAACACAAACAGAACTTAAGCAGAGGCTTGAAGTTCTTTGCTAAATCAGTATATCAACAGCATTATCTTTACATCTATGAATACTGAGCCCAATTGTTTCCTCACTGATGTTTGCATAACCAACAAATACAAGTCAAGGGAGTTTTCTATTGATGCCAGACTGATTATATTTTTAGTTCTGTCAACAAGCTGGCAAAAGACCTCGAGAAAGTCCTGTAATGGTTCTGTGCCTTAGTGCCTTTCTTTTCAGACAATAAGAAATGCCTCCTTCACAACAGGGTTTCAACATATATTATGTTTGACAGGCTCTGATGGAAACCTCTACAAAATATGCAGAGCTCTTTAACAAATGTCCAGACTATTTCATGTGAAAATGGGGCTGCTGAGCTCAGCTTGCTGATTTGACAGACTTTAAAAGCTCTGTGGTAGAGAAAGAATAGAAAATGAAGGACATGAGTTGAAAAGTCCCTGACAGTTTCCTCTTGGACAAGGTGGACATAGTCCAAAAATTCTTTATACTTTCTTTTCCTCTCTGCTCTCCCAGAGGTGGGTTTCTATTGTGTATGTGTTGAATGGTAGGTAGATGGGCTGCTTTGTGGTCAGAGGAGGGAGGGAGGGAGGGAAGGATTTCCTATTGCAGAACAAAGCTGAGTTATTGGTACCAAAGCCCACAAATGTGCTGACTGTTAGGAAATGCTGCCTGAATTCTTGTGCATGTGGGGTTTTCAATAAACACTTAAAATTTTGGGAAATTATTTGAATTCAGAAATGTTGTCCTTTCTGGACATCTGTCCCTGGTGCTCAGAACAAAGGACAAGATGGATCTTTTTTCTCTCTTTCTTCCTATGTCACTTTTCAGTAAGCAAAAATAATAATGATGAAAACCAGAATAGGCTGAAGTAGGGACTAGGACCTGGAAGAAATTGTGACCTTCAAGTTGTTCTTGAAAATTGACAGACTGCTCTGAACAGGGAAAGGTGCTGTTTCAAAGTGCACTCACCATTAGTATGTCTGCTGTGATAGCCCAGTTTGAAAACAGAAGAGTTTCTCCGATAAAAATGCAAATCTGTTGTAACAAAACACACAAAAAGGAGATTTATTCACTTGACATTCAAAGGAAAAATAACCTGTCACAAACTTTCTTTTGTTGCTTATTTTTCTCATACCTGCACAGCACACTCCTTGTTGCTGTTGTGGTTTATTCTATTAACAAACCATAGACTTGTATCAGAGCTCTAGAGCCTGAAATGGTGTTATTGTAAACTAAGTTTATGATCTACAGAGCAGCTAAATTAAAGGCTGACACATTTGATTTTAGAAGAACATGACAAACCAGCATGAAGAGACAGCCCCAGGCTTGCTTACTAGAATCATAGAATTGTTGAGGTTGGAAAAGACCTTTAAGGATCATCAAGTCCAACTTGCACCATTCTTTTCCAGAAAGCCAGTTAGAAAAGGCAAGAAAGGCACAACTCCCCAAAGCACGGCCATTTCCATTCCTGGGAACCAAGTTATGTGTTCAGCTCTGTAGCAAACCAGCTGAGGTTCTCCACACACTCTGTGGAGGCTCCCTTCCCTCCCTGACAGAATTACATGGGTGATATCTGTCCAGCTGAGACTGGAATTAAACATGGGCTTTGCAGCATCAGTGTGATACAATGCTTGGCTCTGTGGAGATGGTCAACAGGAGACATTAAAAGCCCCAGAACTGCAAGAGTGGCAGCTGTGACATGATGTGACCACTGCCACTGTCTTTCCCACACACCAGTTGAGGTTGCCTAAACCCCTCAGCCCACCATGTCACTGCCAGGAATAATTTGCTTTATTTAGCAAGTCTTACGCACTGACCTACAGAAGCTTCCTCTATTTGTTTCTAAAATTGTCTTTGGTTCCCAAATATTTTCCCTCCCTATCCCCTTTTCATGTGACTGGATCTGCTTCCTCTGTGATTGTGTCCAAGCCAGTCAATACAGCTCAGCTGGTCAGGTAGGAAATCTCTATTTCCATTTTCCCATTGCCCACTGGTCTGCCTTGAGCTTGGCTCTCACTGGCAATGACAACTGCCAAGGTAAGAACACATCCACTGAACCAAGGTGCTGGTACAAGTTGAAGCCATGTGTCCTGTGGATACTGGATACATACTCAGACCTGCTCTAAAATCTGTCCTGCTACAGCTTTGCAGCTGCTGTTGCTGCGGTTCTGTGGCTGGAGAGATTAAATTGAGCTTAGGAATGATGGAATCACACTTCTGAATGCAGCATCAACATGCCCTGCCTGCTCCCAGCATTGCAAACAGGCAATTGCTTGAGCTGCTATGAACTGCACACGTTTGAATTGTTACAGGCAGCAAGTGGAACTTGTCCCTTGTGCAGGAATTTAGCACAAGTCCTTTAAATAAATCACTGAAATGCTACAAACTTCAGAGCACACCAGTTCTGAGCTGATGAATGTGTATTTCAACCAATCCATGAAACATGCGATTAATAGGTGGGAACTGGTAAAAAGAAAAGAGGAACAAGAGGAAGATCAAAAAGTAGGATAGAAGATACTGACATTAAAAAATGCCTGTCCTTCAGCTGCTGATGGAGCTTTATAAAATGAGTTCAACCACTGCAAAGGGCATGTAAGGATATGTGGCATTTCTGCAGAGAGACACTCTAGGGATGCTTACAGCAAATAGGGCAGCCCCAGAGCAGATAATAGCTCCTGAAATGTTCAGTTTTGACTCCTCACACACTTTTTGAAGCCTCATTGAGACTTCACCTCTGCATTTACATCTGTTTCTGGCTCCAGCTGTGCTGTGTAACATCTCACCATGTCCATTTGGTGCCTGATTGCTCATCTGTGCTCTTCTGTTTAAGAGATCAGTTAGCAAATTCTAACTCCCGAAAATGATGAATAAAATAGGTTTCAGAGTGGACATAGCAGCAGCTCTCACAGCAAGTTCTAAGCAGATACCTGTCAATATCTTCATTATTTGTATTTCTCTCTGAAATGGTGGGTAAGACACCCTCATGTACTCCTGAGTCTGGAGCAATTCTAATTCTAGCTCAGTTCTGGGCAATATTGATGCCTCAGAAATAGGCAGGTCACCAACAAAATGACAACAGAAAGTCCTTGGGGTTGAGACTAAGATGCTGTAAAATCTCCTTGGCAAGGTTTTACACTGGGATTTGATGTTTCTGCAAGATCATAGAAAATGTCTTTGAGGAATTGAAATAGATTTTGAAATTGAGGAATTTGGAACAGTGTCAAAAGGAAGGCAAAGCAGACCATCTCTCTCCAGTCACTTGGAGATTTAAACAAGTGTAAAATCATCAGTCTGAACAGTGTGAGATGATGATGCCACACATATAAAGGATTTCCAGAGACAGGTTTGAAAACCAAGTTTCAAAGAGTTCATATTTCAGAAAAAGCGAGACTTACAGATGTGTAAATTGGTGCTTTAAGGAGCTGGATTACAACACACAAATCCACATGCTGCAAGGAAAACTGAGCAAGAACTAATTGGAATATACAGCCAAGCAAGATAGTAAAAGAAATACAAGTGTCTGGGCAGCTAAATGATACAGAATTGTTGTTTTATTCCATCTTGCCAGCCACTTTACCACTGCCAATAATTTACTGGATCAGTATGAAAAGATTGGCTGGAAAAAAGTTATCTGTCTACCTGCCTGAGATGGGAGTGGCTGCTACAGAATGGGAATAGCAACAGCCCCCAGGGACCCAGCAGACAGTACACAGCATGTAAGGGACAGGCTGTTAATGGAAATGCAGGTTTTTCCAAAAAAATAAAACCTAACCCCCAAGAAATTAAAAAGAAAGGGCTCTGCAGGTTCTTGCTGGAATGCTGAACACTTCATTTAAGCTGATGCCTGTATCAGTCAGCATTAAAGCTCTTGATTGTTAACTAAAGCAGGGAGGGACAGGGTGATCTGGGGGTCAGCACAGCTCTCTCTCACAGTGAGAGAGAACATAATTTCATGGGGACCCACCTAATTGCTTGGAAATGGGAATTTTGAGGCTCTGAGCCAATGAGGGTTCCAAAAACATTCATTGTCAGTTTTTGCATGGTATGACCCATGAAGCCTAAGGACACTCACTGTACAGAAGTTTGGCAAATACCACCATGCTGGGGGACAGGCACTGCCTTGCCCTTCACAGACACAGAACTCAAGGATGTAAGCCAGGACAAGCTGTCAAGGAAGATATCAGAGACAAGAAAATCAGCCCATAAATGTTACTCTGTTGTTTCCAGAAGGAGATTTTGTCATGGATTTTGAGATAAGGAATGTAACCTAGCCCATCAGTCTGTCCACCAGCCACAGAACACTCTCCCCTTCATTATGGACCAATGAGACTTAAAACAAAGAGCAATGAGAAACTGCTACACCATGCAACCTGGCAGTGCAGGTCTCCTACTCCTATTTCTCCTTGAAATACAAGGGAATTAAAACACTCTGGAAGTCTGCAAGATTGCAACAGCTCTTTGAATGGCATGGAAAAACATGAGATTGAGTTAGAAACTTGCCTTGGAAAGTCAACTCAGTATGGCACAGCCACAATAATGCCCTGTGTTATGAGACACTGGTAGCTCCAACCCAGACCTGTCCTCTCTTTCTGGGCCTCAGGTTTCCAGCAGCAGAGTATTTAGGGCTGTGGAGAGGCAGTGCTTCCTGCCTCAGCCTAACAGCATCACAAACAGGTTCACATTCCTTATATCCCCTCCATATGCAGCTGCAGCTTCCTTTACAAATCATTGACTCTTTATTAGATTTACTGCTCATCCATAACACAATAAATTGTTTTTAGGATTTTTTAAATGATACCATCTATATTTATACACTTAAACGATGCAGAATAATCACATGGCTATTAAAAAATAGAAATAAGATAAAAATGAGACTGATAGCCACCTCCTGCTGCACAATTTTTGAAAACAGTATTTCCAGCCTAGAAAGGGAGACTGAACACCACAAATGAACATGTCTGTCACTAGGTCTGAGACAGGAGAAAATCACAGCTCTGTATGCACAAAGAGGTGGAGGGAGCAGGTGAGGGGTGTGATAGATCCATGAAAGGAGGGTTAATGGTTCACCAACCACTAGCACCCTCTCTCAGGTTGTCTGAGGTGATCATTTTTCTGCCAATTCAAACGTTAGTTCATGGACACAAACCAGAGACCTGAATCTTAAATAGCCAGAGGAGGTATTCTTAGCTCTGTCTTAATGATTTTGAGCTTCCACTCTTTCTGGTTGTGCTTCCCCATAACTGAGGCAGCTGCTGAAAGACTCAGCAAAGAACCATGGTCAGGCCAGTGCTTGAAAAGCAGAGAAATGAGGAACAGCAGTTGGCTGGTTACTTGTAAATGAATTCTCCTTGCTGGATGAGTGTATGCTGCTGCATGGAAGTGAAGGATGTGCTTTCAGAAGGGTCCCACTACTCCAAATATCTCATACTTCCCCTTCATAAACTTCTCCCAGGTCCCAGGCTTCTCTCATTCTGACATTAAAAGGGAACCAGAGACTTGTTCAGTGACTGGATTTTTACTCCCTGCTGAAAGCAAGATTCTAGCCTGAGGCTGGATTATTATAGTTGAGCTTTTCTTTGTCCCTTTGGTCTCACTAAAAGAAGGTTGGTTTAGATGAGATGTAAGGAAGGAGTTTTTACAAAGGTGGTAAAGCACTGGCACAGGGTGGCCAGGGGAGGGTGGATGCCTCATTCCTGGAAACATTCAAGGCCAGATTGGAGGGGGCTCTCAGCAGCAAGATTAGTGGAAAGTGTTCCTGCACAGTGCAGGGGGGTTGGACTACATGGCCTTCAAAAGTCCCTTCCAACCCAAACCATTCTATTTATCTATTTGATATCTTTTTATATAATTCAATTATAAGCTCTCAGGGAGGGGCCATATTTGAATCTGCATTTGCGCAGCATCAACTGCTGTAGGTTCCTGGGCTATGGTAACACTGTAGGTTCCTGGGCTATGGTAACACAGATAACAAATTGAAATTACTGGGTAATTAATACTGGCCTGCTGCAATCCACCTAGTTATGGAAATGAATTGTACTGAAAGGGAGCCAAAAGCTTGCCCACAGACAAATTACACTGTAATTGTCATCTGGTACCACTGCAGCTACAATACCCTCACTGCAAGGGCAGTGCTCAATTTTCCTGTACCAAAACATTAGGCAAGAGCAATAAAGGTGTGGACTGAGGTGCAGATAGAACAGCCCAAAGGCTGCAGGTTTCCATGGAGCTCTGAATTCTGATGGCAGCAGGGATAAGCAGCTGAGATTTCAGGCACACTTAGACAATGCCAGAATGCCAAGAGGCAAAAAGAAGGACATTCAGAAGGGCAGAGGCAAGAAAACATCCCAGGCTTTCTGCAGGGCACAGTGCAGAGTCTTGTAAGGGAGCTGGTAGGGGCTCCATATGGAAAGGATTATACTCACATAGGCTCCCACGATGCTGCTCTTGGCAGCCACGAAGATCAGACAGATGAAGATGGCTGATCCCAGCATTCCAACAGCACAGACAAGAGGATCAGCTCGCTGGGTCTTTGACCGGCACCATTTGGTTGCTCCTGCCCCTGTGATCACACCCAGGAAGCCAGTGAAGCAAGTGATTGCTCCAACCATCAAACTGTTAACAAAAAAACCCAAAAAAACAAAACAAAACAAAAAATAAAAAAAAAAATAAAAAAAAAGAAAGAAAGAAAATAAGAAAAAGGTGGGATTTTTTTTTTTTTTTTCAGTTTTCCCCCAAAATGGGCATAGTCTTTGGACAAATTATTAGGGTCAACTGACTAATGGAAATTTGCACAATTTGTATATTTGCATATTTTAAATAAAACAAGTGCTCATGATTTTAGCCCTCTTCCCCTGCAATTAAGAAAAACATAGCATATGAAATCTATCCTTGTACATAGGCTTTGATCTATGGGTGAAGGGGTGCAAAGGACTCACACTGCTTCCTTGGGTGGAACTGAGATTCCTACAAACAGCTAATTATGTATTCACAAAACTAATTAATATCTTGTACATTGATCATGTAAGGGGAAATCATGGACAGGCACCAGGAAGCTTCAGGGTAAGGAAACCCAACAAAAGTCTTAAATACCAGTGATTTCCAACATACTTTGACTTTATAACAACTCCTTTCAGGCCACTTCAAAGAAGCTTTTTGCTGTTAGGTTACACATTTGAAATGTGTTAATTTCAATTTAAAGAGTCAGGAGGATTCTCCATATAATATGTACAGGATTTGGATTACAGGGTCTTGGGCAAGCACATTAAAGTAGCTTGAGGACAGTTCAAAATTGAGGTCTCATCAAGGAGGGGGAAAACTTCTCTTTGAAAACAGCAGACAGGCAGTCAGGCTGGAGCTGTGTGTTTCACTCACTGTATTTTTGCAGAGCAGCCTGAGATTGCCTGCTGGACACTCTGGTTCAGGGGACTCCACACCACTAACTACTTTAATTGAGATGGGATTATATCTGCTATGGTAAGAAAGTTTTCCTAATATTATTTTCCCTCATGAGCTAAAAAGCAAAAGATCTGACAAAAGCCTTTTTTTCATATCTTTTATTTACCTGGAGGAAAGCTTTTATAGCATTTTCTGGTTTGTGCCACCGGTGTAAATCACAAAATGAAGAATTACTTTTCATAGCTTATGTGTTGCAAGTGATATTCCATAACAGGATTGAAAACCTGTATAACATCAAACACTCCAGCCCAAAGTGTCCCAGATCTCTGGGACATTCTTCAGCAAAACTCAGCACACACAGCAGTTTACAGAGCAATAAAACAGGGAAGTCCTGCCTCACATAGAAACAAAAGCCTACAGAATTAGTCCCTGCAGCTTTAGGGGAACCATTCCAACCTCTGAATTACAGCCACCACTGGGGCTTCCTAACTGCCAGCTTATTCTGCAGCTATCACAGATTGGTCTTAAGAAACCAAATTCTCAGCTCTCTAAACATCCTCCTTAGGGGATTTCTCTTTACTCTTTTCTACTCTGCACCACAGCCTGGGAACTAAGACAGAGCTGAGGTCATTGCTTCTCCCTTGGTTTGACTTCATGCAATGAAGAAGAGAAATAAAGCCTAGTTTACAATCCCAGCATTTCCTATCATTGTTGCAAGGTCCTAGAGGAAATTACAGACATTCTAGTACCTTGTCTCTGTGGGATTTGCCTGTTTCCTCTGGTAAATAACCCCCCCACCCCCTCTGCCCCTCTGTAAAGCAGCCCACTCTGACTCTCACCTATCCTTGGTGCCACAGGGCTGGGAGCTGCAGGTCTCTGCTGTCTTCTGCACCACCTGTGCCCTGTGAAGATACAGAGGGATCCACATACCGAGAGCCCCAGTGGCAAAGGACACGGCTGAGGTGGCCAAGGATGAGAACACGTAGCTGCGGCTGTGGACACAAAGCCAAGAGAAGGTTTAGTGGGGAAAGTGGAAAAGCAGGAGCTCCACAAAGGAGCCAGTGCTTCAGGGACAAAGCCCAGCCCTCCCCAACACTTGCCACCTCCCTTTGCTGAGGGGCAGGGGTAACACGAGGTACAAAGGAATGGAGAATAAGGAGCATGGAATATTCCCGTGTGATGCTCCACTGATAATAATATACAGAACTCATCAGAGATGCTTCCCAGGGCTGTTTTTCAAGGGACTGTTTGAGAAGACAGTCAGTACTTGGTCACTAAGACATGATATGTGAATTACAGGGCTTTTTAATGTCACCTGTTTACCTGGATGAGCAGTTTCACTTCTCCCTCCCTCTCTGTGCCACCATATGGTGGTTATTGGTTACATAAACTACCAAAAGCAGTAACACAGAAATAATGATAAATTATCATCACTTTTCATAGTCCCTTGACACTGGATGACAATAGCAGAGAGATATTCTAGCCAGTAGTTCTAAAAATGAAGGACATCCCAAGTTTCCCATCAGAATTATAAGGTAACCCTGAATTCACAAGTGAAAGTATTTGCACATTCACAGGCCAGCTTTCTGGAAGGAAGTGCAGAGAACCTTTATGCACACTTACAAGTGGCCAAGCACATTCAGTTCTCATGGACTCAATCACACATGGTTGTTCACATTACTTAAACTTGCCACAGTGCAAGCTTCTGTGTGTTTTTTTCTCTTAAATTGCTAAAACTCTCTTTTTTCCCCTCAGCAGAATAGCTCTTTTAAAGAAGAAAAAGGATCTAAGTGTCTGATCAACAGTGGCACAACAATTAATACAGGAACACAGCAATTTCTACACTTCAAAGGCTCTGATTTGTGTGAAGTAAGAGCCAAACAAAGCAGACTTTTTCTTAGATGTCAATCTTGGAAAGGTTAGAGCAAAACTTGGAATCTATCATTGTCACAGCAGTCAATACCTCATGTAACTGTAATTTTCTTTCCTAGGTCCACAGACTAAACTTCCTGTAACTCCCTGCATGTCATCACTTTCCAGTCTCACTGTGCTAAATCCAGACTATTGGATATTCCAATTAAGCATTAGAGGCAAAACACGGTTTTCACTCGTGCTCTTACTTTCTAATCAATGCTTTCATGTCTCTCAGCCATGAAGTCCGAGCCTTCAGCTGCCCTCCAAGTTGTTCAGCATTTCCTCTTTTAGCAGCAGGCACAAATATCAAGATGAGTGTCCCTGTTATCATTCCTAGGAGTGGAGATACCTGCAAGAAAGGAGCAGGGAGTTAGCACAGGAGTCAGGAGGGTTTGCTTTGACTGGTCAGGAAGAAGCAGAATACATCTGTTTGGTTTCAATGACTGCTCCTCACAGCCAGTCAGAACCTGTGAGCATCGAGGCATCTGCTCCTTTCCTTCCTCCATGTCATTCCCTGGGCTCTCTTATCTCACTCTGGAAACGTGCAGCTTTGAAAATACTCTGAGTAAGGCAGCCCATTGTGTTAATGAGTATCAAGATTCATCTGAGCACGATTCTTCAGTGATGTTTAACTCTTTGGAAACCTATTCCCAGCTGGGCTGAGAGACCAGCTGGTTTCTGGGTGAGTGCAGCAGCCTTTTAAAGGCAATTAGGACAGCTGAAAGATTCCTGAATGTAGGGAACATGCTGGCTTTGAAAACCCTTGCTTGACATACACCCCTCTTCCAGCTAACCCACAATGGCTTCCCATTTTCAGGCACCTTCCTCAGGGTATCTCAGTACAACAGACCAAGAAACATTGACAATTCAGACTGGAAGATAGGAAAACAACACATTCAAGGGCTTAATTTCCCTGTATCCAATCCTTTTCCCAAGCACTAGGCAAAAATACAAAGATCCCACAGCGTTTTGCAAGCTATAAAAACTATTCTTGTTTTGACACTGAAATTCCATTATTGTCAGAATGGAAAATAGCTCCATCAGGAAAATAGGAACATGGATTTCACTGAACTATCTTCTCATCTAGACGTGCTATTTAAAAAATAAATTCCTGTTAAAAAAAAAATTTGCTTCCATTATTAACCTGAGAATGGCCTTTACACATAGAGCAGTGTTTCATGTCCAAAGATGACAAACTCACAATCCTTCTAGACAAGGAAAGACAAAGTATTTCAGAACTTAAATGTCAGGAAAATCTCTCATCCAGGAATACATTGAAGCCTGATACAGTATCCTTATGACTGCTGAACAGAAGACACAGCACTGGTAAAAAATACTGTTTTTTCTACAGTCAGACGATTTCAAGCCTCTTTGATTTTTTTCTAAAAGCTTAAGTACCCACCAGGACAATATCCACAGCCACTCAGCAATGCTCCAGTGAAAGTCTCACTTTATTGTTAGATGCAGAGACAAAGCTGCCACTTGCCCACGTGTCCTTCTCCCTTCTGCCTTTTTCAGCCCACTGAAGTACAGATTATTCCTGACCTCTTCTATATTTGGAGCCCACAGGAGATCTCAGAGGGAAGCGTCACCTTGGGGAATCATTCCCATCTTGCAAGAGTACAGTAACTGCCATAGGGGTGGGAGCTGCTTTACACTGGTGTCTGGGTGCTGGCTGTGTGTGCTGTGTGACTGCAGAGACTGAGCAATGGTGTCCAAAGCAACCACCACGGATGTGTGCAGCTCACCAGATTACCCAGATTTTGGACAGCCAGAGAATCCAGCACCAAGGTGTCATTTACAGTGGAAATCATCACCTGTAAGGGGTACAGTCTTGTAGAAAGCCTGGATTTCTCAGGATAACTGTGAAGACACCACCTGAAAAGTCCTAGTGGTGATCTCTTTTCACAGATTAACCATTTGGGTTTTACAGACAGATTTGTCTTGTTTTACAGACAGAGTGCTCCAGTTAAAGCCCACTGACCAGAGGAGGAGCTTTGGGGTTCTCACTCTTGTGTTGGCCTCTGCTCAAAAGTTCGTGTTACCCTTAAATATTTCTGCTGTCTAACGAGGCAGCATCCTCTTGGTGGGAAGCTTTAGGTTACTCCACTTTCCACTCCAGGTGCACAGCTGGAAACTGCCCTCCACTCTCCCAGCTCCACATGAACTGTTCATGGTGATGTTCCTGGCTTTGCTTACCCTGGGCATGGCCTGTGTCACAGAGGGCATGTTTGCTTCAGATGGGAACCCGTGTATTTCATCACCTGTTGCTTTAAATGGTGTTGGCCTGAGCTTCATGAGATCCATGGTCTCCATGAAGTGCCAGAGCCAGGGAATGCACCTCACATGCCACCCACAGCACCAAAGGTCAGAAACCAGTTCTGCTGGGCCACTTCCTCTCAGCTCTTTCAAGACATCTTTGTGTGCAGAAGCTGTTTGTGAGTATGTGGTTGGAGTGGATTATCTTTTCAGCCCATTTATCAGGGTCCCAAGAGGTTAAAATAGAAGGAAACTGACTGTCTCAGGGCAGAAAAACAAGCGGAAACTGGAACAAAGTGTTTTTTCCTCAAAGCAGGAAGCCATTCTCGGAGTTTCTTGACAGCAGGGGACTGAAAGACTGTGGAGTTGATTTAAGGCCAATGCCTCGTCTTCCTGTCCCCATCAAGAACTCATGATTGATTGATTGATAACAAAATGATTGGAAAATTCTTGTTCCCAAGCAGGAAAAACACCAAGTCCCACCAGTCAAGCCCACATACCTTTGCTTAGAGAGTGCATCTGCCATGCACTTAACACCCACAGATATAATTTCCAATCCTTTACCTTTCAGATAGATTAACAGGCTGAGCCATTGTGTGATGGAGCTCCTCCTAACACCAGTCAACCAACCAACTCTCATTAAGATGTGTAATTAGGAGGGACTTACCCGCAGTGCCCAGTGCCAGTCTCCAGCAACCTGCTTCACACTTGACCCAGTGATGTATCCCAAGCCACTGCAAGAAAGGCCAAGATGAGAGTTGGTCAGAGCTTTGAGGGTGCCACAGTCACAGCTGTTCTTAGACAAAGGCAAAGAGAGGCACAACGAACTTTGTGTCCTCAGCTCTCTTGTACTATAGGAAGAAACATGGGGATTGAAGCAGATGGTGGTGAGTGACTCTACCCAGCACTGCTGATCTAAAAATGTCCAAATCTGATCAGAATTTGGAAGTTTATGGCTGACCTTTCAGTCAACAGTGGACAGAAACAAAGACTTTAAAAAATTGATTTCCCAATTTTCATTTCTACGTCAGGCCTTTCTCTGTGCTAATATGAATATTGAACGATTTTATGTTCAAGCTTTCAGTTAAAAAGTGCCCTTCAAGGACAGGCCATATTCCATCATTAGATTTTTTTCTCTTGCCACTTAATAGTACTTGGTTCTAATTATGCAGGAAGAAACCATTTTATATTAGCTTGGAAGAAAAACCAAGAAGAACATGCAAGGAGTTTGATGGGAGACCTTCAACCACATGTAAGACAAAAGGTGCATCACAAGAGACTAAAGGTGAACATAGCCATGTTTCTCTCAACATGAACTGAAGGTAAATACCCTTTTTCAAAACTGCTGCATTCCTTGCTGAGATTGCCTTGGCTAAAAGTTGCCAGGACTGCAGTGGGGCAACTGTGAGCCACCCCCCCACTCCACCTTTATTGAAGAGTCTGCTAAGCTTTGGAGGTTGCAGCTGTAACCTCCCTAAAACTGGACATTTTACTCAGACAGGCCCCCACATCAAACCATGAATCATCACAGACTGGTTTGGGTTGTAAGACCCCTTAAAAGCCATCCAGTTCCACCCCCTGCCATGGGCAGGGACACCTTCCACTGTCCCAGGGTGCTCCCACCTAACCTGGCCTTGGACACTTCCAGGGATCCAAGGGCAGCCACAGCTTCTCTGGGCACTCTGTGCCAGGGCTTCACCACCCTCACAGGGAAGAATTTCTTCCTAATATCCAACCAAAACCTCTTTCAGTTTGCAGCCCTTGTCCTATCCTCCATGGCTTTGTAATCCACGCTGCTGCTGGATATTGAGATAATGAAGTGCCAGAATCAGGCTTGACAGGATGAATACTTGTAATTTCTTTCTAGTTCACTGAATTCTCTGTGTGAATACTTGGAATCCTTGGTCCCCTTGGCAAAATATTCTTTTCACCAGTTAAGGATCTGTTTCTTTTTCCTCAAGTGCAAAAGGATGTTCGTGACTTTTGTCTCATGGGTAAGTGTTCCAGCTTGTAAAATGCACCAGCAGAAGTTTTTCTGAGTTTAGAACATGTTGCCCATGTATTCCCTGCTGGAAATAAATCCATAATGCTCCTTTTGCTCAGGATGTTGTCCAGCTCTGGGAATTGGTATGTATACTATGCAAAGCCACCTTGCTGACAATCTCACAATAGAGGGTCAGCCATGATTTTAATAAATAAAAATAATGACAGACTCCCTCCTGTCCCAACAATCAGATACTGTGTTGGGCTGATAAGGAAACTCCACTGAAAGAAAAAGTTAAAATATTTTGATTTCATTTTCAACTCATCGCTGTAAAAAAGTAGGAAAAAAACTAAACAAGCCAACAACAAACTTCCCATTAGTTCCCAAAAGTCACACATAAACCAGTAACAGGGCCAAAAAAGAACCTAATTCCTGCAACTAATTAATCACTGCTCACAATATTTTCCTGTCTAAACCATTCCAGCCAAAGTCAAGAACTATCATCATTAGCCATTTCAGGTCTGTGTGAGTTTATTTAAGAGAAAAGCCAAAACCAGACTGAAGAAGTTTCATGTCACTTACCTGCCCAGTGGAATTGCAAAGTAGAAAACAGACAGCATAAGGGTCCTGGTGTTCTTGGTGAACAGGTCTCCAATGATGGTTGGGGCAATAGTAGAATAACTCGCTTCACCAATGCCAACCAAACCCCGTGAGAGCACAAGGAGCCAGAAATACTGAGAAAAGAAATACAAACATGAGCAGGCCTCACCTTGGCTTTTTTAATTCAGGATGGACAACAGTCAGGTCACAAATTCATGTGACTGGAAAATGATCCTCCTGTATGCATATATATTTTAGAACTTCAGAGTTGTTTCATTTGTCTCTTGCCCAGAATAAAGGGACTTTATTTTTTGTGAAGATTTATAGGCATGGAAGAAAAGTAATAATGAAACATTTACTCAGTGACGTTCAAGAATATATTCTAAAAGAGGTAGAAGACCCCCAGTTTGTTCCTAAATCCCAGCTCACTCTTGCTAAGCCCAAGTTGGGAAGGTCTGGAGAGGTGGGTGAGTGTAACAAAGCCTGCTCTGGGATCCAGAAACAGCAACTCCTGCCAAGCAAAAGCCACCCTCTCCAGCGTGCCAAGGACAGGTTCTGACAGTGAAATCCTAAAGCTCTTCAAAGCTGGGAAAGAGTTGAGCCTGCAATCCCCCAAACAAAATGTCTTCCTTCACTAAAAGCTATAGAATAATGGAATCTTTCAAAGGTGCTAAGCAGCCATCTCTCTCCACTTGCCTTGAACAGCAGCAAACTCCTCCCCAAAACTCCCAGAGGAGACCAGAGCTTTCCTGGGAACCCCAGGAACATCCATGTACTCTATAAGCAGGACCTGCAGGGAATGCTCAGAGCCACACAGGGCAGGGGCATGGAGAAGGCATTCAGCTGCCTCCTGGGTAAAGGGCAGTCCCACAGAACGAGGATATGCTTCACATTCAGCACTACACAATCTAAAATGGACAAAAAGGAATTGTTTACCTAATAGAATTTTCTTAATAGCCCATTTCAAGCAACACTTCTGTAAATTGCAAGGACCTGATTTTCAACCTGAGCTCTTTCACTGCCCCTGCAGTTTTCTGGGTGCTGCTGAGTGCAGGCTAAGACACAATGCTTTGATGCCTGAATACCTGATACATGAGCACAAGCAAATTCTCAGCCATCTAAGCAGTTTGAGCTACACCCAGAAATAATTGCAGGGAGAGAAATGAAACAGTCAATGCAGAAAGTTGTAAGCACAGGGAAATCTATTTCTACAAGTGTAAACTCTACAAATCCTCAATTTATTGTCATTATTCTACAGATTATTTGTGAGAAGAACAGCGGGGATTTAAACTGAAGGAAAGCAGGATTAAATTGGATATTAGGAAGAAATTCTTCCCTGTGAGGGTGGTGAAGCCCTGGCACAGAGTGCCCAGAGAAGCTGTGGCTGCCCTTGGATCCCTGGAAGTGTCCAAGGCCAGGTTAGGTGGGGCTTGGAGCACCCTGGGATAGTGGAAGGTGTCCCTGCCCATGGCAGGGGGTGGAATGGGATAGGCTTTAAGTTCCTTCCCAACCCAAAATCTGTGATTCTTTGCTTATGGTATGTCTTTTAACATGGAAGTGCTTTAGGAATAATGAGCAATTACTGATCCTCCTTCTTCAGATAGGAAAAAGTCAAGGGAAATGACTGATTTTGTGCCCTACAGCAAAGCCAAGCTAGAGTACAATTCTCATTCACAAACATGGAAAATGCCATGCAGACAGCAAGCCACGTGCCTCAGTCATAAATATGTCCATCAGCAGACAAAAATCTACCACTGACGTGTTTGCATTGTTTTCCTCACTGTAATCCCTGGTTGAAAAGAGTATTTTGAGAATTCCAGTAGCCACGAAACCAAAATACTTTTGTGTACTCTTCACTTCCTCATATTTTGGTGTGAATTTTGGAGCAATACCCATTTTCTGCAGGAATACAAGTTCCTTGTTTGCTAGCAGGGTGTGTGCAGTGCTGCTCACATTCACACATCTCCCAGAAGCTGCACATACATAACTCTCACACATGGGTGTGAGCACAAAGGGCAGTACTGTGACTCAGGTGATTTAATTTATGCCAATTTCTCAACACTCAACCACTCCACTGCAGAATTATGCTGGCAGTCACTGGTGTGCAGGTAACCAATGTATTTTGAATGAGCAACAGTATTTGTAACGTGCTGAAAGGCTTAGTCATGCAGAATTAGAAAGCAGGGAACTGGAGGCTGGCTGTGGTTTCTGAGGAAGTTTAGATGTGGATCACAGAGAGGGTGACAGGCAAAGTAGTCACCTGCCTGGGATGAGCATGGACAATGCTACTTACACCTGGAGAATGACAAGTTTGTAAATGCACTGGGTGTCCCTCAAATTTGAAATACCTACAGACAAATGTCACAATTTTGTGCTCACCAGCCAGTATCGCTCCCAGTGAATGCACTGGATAGGAATTTCCTCCAAACAATGTTAGAAATTTCCTCTTATGATCCTTGTGCAAAGCAGGAACTCTGTACCAAGTATTCCTTTTGTGGTAGAGTGACTCAGTTTCATCAATACCACGGAATCAGATACCCAATACAGTAAAATCATCTGCAACAAGTAACACATTCACTCTTCTCTCTCAGTTCCTCCTCTGATCTTCCTCCCTGGCTTATCCCATGCAGACACACTCCAAATATCTGTTTAATATTTAAACTATGTTCTTTGAAGCAGTGGTATTCAAACTTCAGTCATGAGATTTTGATTTCATCTGGGAATAAAAGCAGTCTTAAAAAGCATAATCCACATAAAGACCTCAGTAGTATTTCCCTTCTGAGATAAGCTATTCAAGACTATAG
This sequence comes from Notiomystis cincta, assembly GCA_013398075.1. NCBI lineage: Eukaryota > Metazoa > Chordata > Aves > Passeriformes > Notiomystidae > Notiomystis > Notiomystis cincta. The sequence goes on along the minus strand of VZRX01008759.1, from coordinate 236,026 downwards.
ACCATGCAGCCATTAAGTTGTTACAGCTAGGCTAAACATACAAAAATCTAAAACAATTTAGGGAATTATTTATAGTCAGTTCTACACTGTGCCTTGTTTTGGAGGCACAGTCTAGATCTAGAATTAAAGAGCTAATTCCTCCTCTTACCAGTTCTTTGGGATCTTTGGCTAGCATGCATCCTGTTGGAACTCATATGATAAAATTAATTTGTTAAAATGAGCTGGGACCCCCCATCTTCCATCTCTAATCAGTCACCCAAAACTTATGTTTTAGTTGTCTCTGAAGAGGGACAGATGGGGAGCTCCCCAAGACAAAAAACGGTCCCATCCTTCACAGGCCTCATCTTTTTGTTTTTCATATAAGATGAAAAAAATACAAACAACAAAACAACTCTAAAATTCTTATGCTGCTGCTCATCTGGACCATTGGCATTCCATGAGCCACTCAGAAACTGGTCCTGAAACCACTCTCTATGCAATACAGACAACTGCTATTTCTCAGGTACATTTATACACATACACCCATGGGAACATCCCTTTTTCTCTCCAAGTGTATGTGGACATGACAACCTGCACAAACACATGGCAAAGTCAGATATTCCACATGCTGAGGAAAACTCTGTTCTCCTCCACAGCTGTAGCAAGACACCTCTGCCATTTCCTCTGCACTGGATTTTCCTCCCACTGCTTTTCCATTTATGTCCTACCTCAAGATTCTCAGGAGTTTAATGAGAAAAAAAGGGCTGACACCAGCTCAATTCTGTCTGTGCTCAAAAGAAGAACAGGCAGCTCAGACTTTAACTGAATTTCACTGTTCCCCAAGCCAAAATTGAAATATATTGAAGAAGCTCATTCCTTTCTATATGACTTGGGAACTCTGCTGCGATTTGTTCATCTGTGCAAGTAGGTTTTGGGCAGGAAAACTGAAAATATCTGAGTCAGCTTTCAGGACCTGAGCTACTTCCTTCCCCACAAGTTAAGCCCAGCAATCTCAATACTTACTGTCTCAACAGTGTTTCTAAAATGAAATGCTTGAAACCGAAGTTTTTCTGAAACAAGGCGCTATTAGGGCAAGCAATTAATTTGTCTTTAATTTTGGAAAGCAGTCATATCAGGGACTGTGTGCACCTCCATGAGAGCTGGCAGCATCTCCTGGTTTGGAGAGATGCAATAGGTTGTTTGGAAGAGTGCCCTCCTTGCCCACGTGTCAGCCCAAAGTGCCGCTCCATGGCTGTGCCGAGACCCCACAGCCAAGGCCATGGAGCAGCACTGTGCCAAGGCACCAGCCTGGATGTGGCACTGGAAAGGGACACCTGAACCACACAACGTCACTGCTTTGAGTTCCAGGAGCAATTCAGGATGCAAAAGGGCTTCCAGTCCCTTTCTCCAGCTTGTGTGGCTGGAGAGACACAAGCCAGGGAAGATTTCAGTACACAATAAACCATCAGCACACGGAAAGAACGGTGGCTGCAGAGACCCAGAACTGCCAGAGCCTTCCTGGGAATTTCCCTTCAAGAGATGACATCATCAGAAATTAATGCATAGAGAAAGCACTCCTACCTATGAATGGGAGGTACAAAAGGTCAATGGATGGGCTCTCTTCTCCCCATCTCCTAAATATATAGAAGGAAAAAACACTCTCTAGCCATAAAGCAAAAGAACTCAAATTCCTCAAAATAGAAGTGAGTTTCAGAAGGGATACAAATCCTTATGCCTTGGGGATGTGCCAATAAGGACTAAAAACTCTACCTACCAATTTCTACATTTCTTAAACTATCAGCAAGCCATAGACAACAACAATGACAGACCATGGGGTCCAAGGGACCTGGTCTCATTACTTGTCACCAGTGTCACCAAACACTAGAAGCTATGGAGGTGAAAATCCTTCCAGAATTTACATCTGAAAAAAAGCTTTCATGGTTGGAGTTAAGTATTTTTAATACAGAACCATTTAATTGTTTAGGTTGGAAAAGACCTCTAAGAACATCATGTCCAACAGATAAAATGCATGATGTGGTTTCTATTCACACCTTCATACTGACTGTACTCTCAATCTCCTGCACACGTAAATGTTTGATGGCCTAGGACACATGACTGGCTTTAATCATGTTTGGTGAAACCTCCTAATTATACGTTTATCCTAGTTGTATAGACCATTCAGGGAGTAATATGTGTTTTAAGAGGTCTAATTACAGCTTGAAGTTCTTTCTCTTTTTTTAATTAGTTAACAAACGGAGTAAAGCCACAGTTCTTTAAAAGATTATCTGCCTGTGGTAAACCTATAATCCGCCAAATATGTGTACAACTCTGAACCACCAGATTTACTGTCTAAAGAATCATATGATCCTTAAGCTTTGGTTATTAAGTATTTGCATTTGAATGTGGAATTGCTTGTAAGGGTCTCAAAAGAAGCTGAACACATGCTGCTTTCAGATGAGGAATATGTGGCTGAGGAGATCCCACAGACAGAGTCACTCCAGAGTCACAAATTCCTGTGTGTGCACAGCACGAATGCAAACCATGTTTAAAACTGCTGTTGCTGATCTAAAAGAAGGATTTTTTATACTGCTATAGCACCTGCATCTGTACCCTTTCCTTTGTGAGGATGTTGAGTTAAACTCGTGTGGACAATGCATTTAGCTGATGTAAAAGGGGACTCAGTACCATTACATTCCTCTTTGAGCTGAGTTTTGCCATACTTTCCTTCTTTTATTATATAAACATTATGCAAAAATCAAGAATATAGAATCAGAGTTTGCATCCCTTGAAAGAAGATGTGCATGAAGTCATTCCTACCATGGGCAGCTGGGACTGCCACACAGAGCCTAAAATGTGCTGAAATGACAATAAACTAAGGAGAAAGCATTGGGATTCACTTAATTTCCCTGAGTTACACTCCTGTATTTCTCCAGCTGGCTGAGCCTTGCAGTAGGCAGCCAGGGTAGCTCAGCAGTCACAAGTGATCAGTTGGATAATCTGAGCTACTGCAGGAGCCAGTTGAACAGAGTAAACCCCACAGGGCTCAAATATTGATTCAAGGGCTGCACAGCAGTGGTTCCCTTTGACAGCTGCACTCACACACAAGAATTTGCCCTCCTTGAGCAGACCCTGCATTTTCTGGCCAGGCAAACACCACTTCCTCCTCCACTTCAGTAAGTTTTCCCAGCACTTTGCAGGACTGAAATGGTTAATGATGACACACCACACCTTTTGCCAAAAGATGCACCATTAACTATGAGGTAAGGCAAACCTGGAACATGCTCTGAGTATCGGGGTGGTGACTAAGGGCATTGACTCCTGCACACTCACAGCTCAAATTCCAGCTTATTAGCTGAGAGTCACTGAAGAATTGAGCACTGGAATGACATTACATATTTGTTTAAACACTAAACGTTCCAGTTCTCTCAGCCCTCCCAGGAATGAGGGGTCACCTTGAAGAATCCAAAAGTTTCCAAGTCAAACAAGGACACTGACATAGCATGAGAGACAAGCTGACATTAAACAATGAGGTTGGTGTCTCAAATTCCATTCTGTGCCTGGATGGATGACAAAGGCCACAGCAGAACAGATAAGCCTAAATAGATCTTCCAATACTGTGGATCCTAAAGGAATTTTGCTTATGTATAACCAAGGTACCTGGCTTCCACTGGTGGATACAAGTCCTGGGCCCAAATACTTGATGGGAATGCTCTGTCAAGTCTAGATATGAAACTCAAAGTCACATGCCTCACCTTTTCAAACACCTATGGTTCTAACTCTTCTCTAATAAAAGTAGAATAAATATTGTAAAGAGCCAGGAAGGGGCTACATAGTGCTGGTGAATTGTTCCATGCCAATCCTGAAGAACATGTCTTCCTGTCAACTCCAGCCCAGACTTTTAAGTAACTGAATATTCATTTCAAATTTTGGCCATTTGGTGTCTTACCATCTGGGAGATCTTTGAACAGGAACAAAGGAAGATGAATATCTTTATCTTTATTGACAAGCAGTCTTACCTAATCCCTCACAGGGATTGCCAGCCAAGAGACCAAAATACAAACCAGTATGGGGGAAAAATTGTGCACTGAGATGTTCTGTTGATCTCCCTATTTTTCTCTCCTGTTTGGAGGCTGGCTAAGCACTGGTTTCAGGATTCCCTACAACCAAAGGAGTGGGTTATACTCAGTCTCTGGGTGGTACAAAGGGACCAGCAGGGCACATGCTTGGGTGGAGACTGCTTGGAGACAGACTGATGGGTTATCAGCTCTGAGTCAATGCTGAGAGTTACCAGTGTTTATCTGTTTGCTGTAGAGATACAAGTGCACTTAGAAGTTCATGCTAAAGTTACCTGTCAGATAAATATAATTATGAACCACCCTTCTCACCTCCACCAAGAGCTCTCCCCTTATCAGCCCTGAGTCCCGCAGGCAGGGCAGCCCTGGGCAGAAGCACTGCAGCTGCTGCTTCTTCTGCCATTTGTCCCACTGCAGGGAAGTGATTTGGTTTAGATTCCTCTTTTCTTCCCTCACTGTGTGTGTTGTCACTCACCCATGCTGACTTCTCACTCCCCAACTCTACAATCACAACTACTTGTAAGCCATTACTGCACACATTTCCCAGAACTTCCATCACCACTGGATTCTATTTAAGTGCTACAGTTTCCTCCCTTCAAATTGAACTCTTGATCCTAAATCCATCTTCCATCACCATTTTCAAGCTGCTCTTTTCTTTTGCAAGCACTCACAGAATAAGAGAATAGCTGAGACTGGAAGGAGTTTTGGAGACAGTCTGGTCCATGTCCCATGCTCTCAAAGCAGGATCAACTACAACAGGCTGATCAGGGTAATGTTCAATTGACTTTGGAGTATCTCCAAAGATGAAGGAGCCACAGCCATGCTGGACCAGCTGTTGTAGTGTTGGACCATCCTGAAAGTAAAATTGTTTCTTCTTATGATTAAGTGAAATTTCCAGTATTTTAGTTTGTGCCTCCTGCCTCATATTTTCACTGGGAACCCTTGAGAAGAGTCTGGCTCCATCTTTACACCTCCCATCAGGTATCAATATCTACCAAAGCAGGGCTCTATGGGGACAGAAGCAGTTCTAGAGTAAGGATGCCACTTCAGCAAAGGTAAAGTTTTTAAATTCAGTTAAATCCATATGGCAGAAACCATCTCACATGTGTCTCTGCCATATTCACACTAACCAGGTTTTTCTTCACTTCTTTTCCCTTAAGCCTTCTTGGCATAGTTAAAATATTTGTGTCTGGCAAAGGATGCTTCTCTTACCCAAAGATCCTCCCCTCAACTCTGACAAAGCAGGTCACTAAAATTCAAGTGCAAATGCCCCAAGCCTTCTTTTAAGTGTTCACAGATTTTATTCTCACACTCACATTAGTTTTATTCACACATACTTATTCTACATATGCTGGCTGGAGGTTTTAACTGTGTTATGAGACCACTACACCACACCAAGATTTAACAGCAAGCTACTGAGTTACTGAAACCTCAGTGCATTTGATTAATAATTTGCCCAAGGGTCAATACTGAAACCCTTTGCATTTAGGATGGACTTATACAACCTGCTTCTAAAGCAGGTCTGATTCCTCTGCAGCATCCATTTACACTTTGTCAAACACTTCCAAACTTCAGCTCATTTGGATGCATTAAGTGTCTCACTGATTCTCAGCTCTAAACACCTCACCTTTGAACAATTCCCTTTTGGGAAAATTCAGCTGCTACTCAGAGGCCTGCAAGGAGAAAAGAGGCTGCAGCAAGCAGAAAGAGACCAAAACACATATTTAAATATAAAAATGAGCAAGGGAGATGAAGCAAAGTCCACTCACCTTCCCTTTGATTGTCTCTAGTATTTGTTAATGGCTTTAGTTTTCCCAGGTAGCCTGTTCAGGCACACTTAATTGAATGCGGAAAGTTTTATTTGGGAATGCACTTAAAATTCTGGCTGATTAAAGCATCCTTATTTTATGAGATTTATCTTATTATTTAGTATATAAAAATAACCAATAAAGACTGTAAGATACTCCTTTTCCACTCATCACACCCTTCCATCAGCAACTAAAGTGGTTAACAACTGCATACCTACAGGGAGGCTCTAAAGTGAAGCACCTAATTAAGTGCTCTGGAGATAAAAACCAAACCCAAACCACCCTGGAAGTACCAAGACTCCCACAGCACTTCTTCCACAGAGCAGCTTTGTGCTTCACAGGGACAAAAATCCATGGCAAGGTTTTCTGAGCTATTTGTAAATGTTGAATGTGAAATTCCCTTTCAACACAAAAATTGTAGTGTCTGAAATCCAGGTTCCCATCACTCTCCTCCCTCCAAAGCTATGGCAGTCCTGAGGGAGTCCTCTGTTGCTTTTCAGTCATTTTTGGGCAGCACAAAAAAAAAAGAGCAAGCCCAATTCCCATTCTCCATCCCATTAGGTAGTGTAATTACAAGACACTGGGTGATGAAGCAGCACCACCAGGTCCTGACAATAAACTGAGCTAAGACAAAGCAGCATTTCAGCTCCCTAACTGAAGGGCTTTTCATTTGATTGACCTGCCCATGGTAAAAATGTTACATGACATGCAAGTGGTGGAATTTATATTCTCCTCAATTTAGTTTCTTGGCCATTAATATTGGATTAATGAGAGGGATCTGGGATGCAATTGGGAGGAAGGTACCAGGTTATTCACCCACCAAACCCCATCTGGCAGATGCATTGTTGCTGTAAAATAGACCTTAAAGAAAAAGGCTGATGTTCAAATAAATCACAGGGATCATAAAGAGCCCCATGCTCCCAGGGCATGGTAGAAGACAGAGTTAGAGCACTTCTTTTCATCCTTGGCTCTGGTGTAAGGCCCAGAGGAGTCCATGGCCCTTCACATGGCTGAAATAGTGGTCATTTATCCCTGTTACAAAACCATTACACCAGAATGTTTCTTCCAAAACTGTCCCCCTGAGAACCTTGATAGTTCTGGGTCGGAAGCAAATGGCTGCTTTTTGTTCCAGATCTGTCAGGTGGGACACACTTACTAGCACTTGCCTCAAATATCTCTGGCATTAGGCACTATCATGTTTTCCTTCCTGAGATGTGCAAACACAGCCATAATCACTAAAATAGGGATTGGAAGAAATACAATGTATTTTTGCAACTGTGGAAACACTGCAAGGTTCTGGCCACACACAGGTTCCCAAATGGAGCTGGAATATGGGGTGGCATTCCCTGAACCAAAGGATACTCACAGGGAGTAATGGGCTACTGTGTCCCAGCCACAGATGAGTCCCAAGCAAAGCCAAAATCCAGGCAGCAAACAGCTGCCAGGTTTTTCAGAACAAACACACACATTGATACCTCGCACTGACAACATCTCCACCTCCAGTGATGTCTACAAAAACATGTGAGATCCAACCCCTTTAACACAATGGGCTGACTTGGCTCATGCTCTTTGGTTTGGACCAATTCTTAAGCAAAACTTTAGTAAAATCGATCAGGATTGGGTTGGAGATTCTTGGAGAGCACAACCCCATGCCCCTATCCCTGAAACCATTGCAGAAACTGTGATTTCTCAGCACCCTTTGAAAAAACCATCACCCAACTGACTGAGACACCCAGGTATGAACACTTCGCCCTCACAAGGTGCATTTTCAAGTGTAGAACAAGTTTTGAGAGTCCATGAAGGATACATTTTAAGGGAATCCTTCAAGGTTTAAATGAAATTAGCACAAAGTTACAGTCCCTGCAACTTTTCCCATACTGTTGGTTCTGCTGATTCTTGGCTTATTTTGCTGTGCATATGCTAAAAAGTCAAGTACACCAGCAGGTCAGCTCTTGCATACAACTTTGCTGAAGAACCATTTAAATCACTCCAAACTCTAACTTTTGTTTGTTCCTGCTTTCTATTTTCACGCTTCCCTGGCTTGCTGACTCAATCAAGATCCAAAAGCCTCCAGGAACTGTGTGGAAGGCTGACCTTGCACTGTGTTTGGCCCATATCTGAGAGATGCCTCACTTTTAGCATCAGGTTTCCAGAGAGAAATTGGCACATCTACCAATTCCTTTTACTTGGGAGTTGCTTTTTATTCATGATCTTCCTTGAACAGTTGTCATATTCCCTTTTGAAGTGTTATTAATTGACAAGGTTTTGTCGTGCTGTAGCTTAATTTCATTCTCTAAATCCAGCCTATCTGACAAAATGACAACCTATTAAGCTGCACTAAACACATTTGGATGTTTTGTGACTATCTTCTCGTGAGACTTCATCACTCATGTTTTCAGACTTGATGATCAGCACCATTCCCAGGGATTTCCAGCTCAAAATCTATTACTTAGGGTTGAGATTAGTACTCTAATTTGACTTATCTGAATTGCAAATGCAGTGTTTTGTGTAGCCTGGGAACTTTATACATTTAAAAGAAATGTCAACACTTCAAAAGACTAATTTAGCACCTGGTACTGTAAGACATTTCCCATCTTCCCACTATTTGCACATGACTTGGAACATAATGGTCCTTTTCCCAGCCTTTATGCACAACCCAGGAGGCCAAAGACTGTGTGGCCATTGAAGAAGCACTTCCACTTCCCAAGCAGTGACTTGATGCATTTGGATCAGCAGGCAACCAGGAGCTCAACCAAAGAAAGGCTCAGATCCATACTTCTGCATCTGAACAGAAGCCACAGCCTGAATGACACACTCTGTCTCTCCTGCATCCTGTTTTTCAGGACAATATGCACAACCTTCAAGAACCACCCTGCTAACAGAAAGTTTAGATTTGTTTCCAGGCCTCCTAATGAGCCTAAACCTGGGATGAACAGCTTGTTTTCTTTGTGAGGCATCATTAACCAAACTCTCCTAAAGCACTGTGCTTCCTCCCAAGGCATAAGCTCCAAGAACACCATCCATAAACTGCCTCACATAAATCCATGCTAAACACACGTCAGTTTACAGCCTTCAAAAATGGTAACATTTCTCCAGACCCATATCTGACTATCCCAGTGGATCATGAAGGCACATATTCTACACCACCAACTTGGCCCCCTTTCTGTACCCTCAATACACAGCTGGTTGGGAAGTTAATTCCCAAAATAACAGGACCACCCAGGCCCTGCAGCAGTGACTTGCTTTGCCTTCTGAACTCGTGTGACCAAGCCAGACATCCCCCTACATCCCCAGCACACACCCATGGACCCTACATCAGGAATGACTCGTGTCCCTTAGCCTAAAACACACCTGCAAGCATCCTGTTAGGCTGACAGGACATTTTACAATTCCCTTATATTTTAACACTTGTTTGGAAACTTACATGCAGCACTACTACTTTTTCTTTATTTATTTTATTCACACCAACTGATTAAACCCCAGTTTATTTAAGGAGCATTTTCCCTTTCTTCCATTCCTTCAATATTTTGAACAAGGCTGAGCTTAAGATACTGTCATAATTATTTATAAAACATAATGCTAAAGCATTATAGAGACTTCTGCTTGCACAGAGTTAAGAAATAAGACATTATTTGTGTTCCATCAGCATGCCCTGGGGTTAGGCCTCTGCTGCAGCATGACAAGCAGAATATACATTTTAATAGACAACACAAGAAGAAGGAATGTTTCCAAGACACACAGAGCCTGGGAATAAAGCAAATATGCCTTCCCTTTGCCTCCTCAGCAAATAACTGGCCTAGGTGAGATTTCCTGCTCAGGCACAACAAAAGCAGGACAGGTGAGATGTTCCAGGCAGGCATTGCTTCCACACCATCCATTAACTGACACAGCAGATTTACTTTCCTACTGTTCCAACTAGAGACTATAAATTCAGTTTTCTGCAAAAAAAAAAGAGACAAACTTGTAAAGGTCTTTGGCCTGCAAAAATCTTCATGCACCTTGCTGTTTTCTCTAAGCATTTCCATGATCCAATGAAATAGCACCAAATGTGTGTTGATGTAGGGTCTGACTCAACTGCCACAGATGCACAAAAGGTTCCCACAGACTTCCAAAGGAGGAGCTCAATCAGAACCACAATCACAGACCCTGTGATAACGGTTTCAACATCTTCCAGTAATCCAGATAACAAACAGCTCTCTGAAACAGGACAGGCAATTACAGGGGGCCCTTGCTGAGACCCTGTGCAAATTAGCATTGAGCTTTGAGCCTGTTTCTGGATGCTCTCCCAGCACAAACCTCTGTCCACCTGCTCCAGAAAATGCCTGAGCTCTGGGGGCAGGTCTGACATTTCAGTGCAAGTGACTTGCCCTCATTCCACTGAGCTGGAATCGCAGCCTCTGCACAGGGGAATGCAGCTGAGTTCTGATGCTAAGCAATGGAAACATCTCTTCTTTCAGCATCCACAGCATTTGATTCAGATATTGAGGGATTTCAGACCAATTGATGACCTAAAAGGAAGTGGCAGAGGGCAGGAGGCACATTTAGCTGCACGTAGCTGGGGTGATTTGAGAAATTTGAATAGGGCATGGTGCCAGCCTGACCCCACTTGGGGAAGGTGGGATGTAGGGGGTGCATCTTGATTGCTCTCAGGTACCTGATGGGAGAGCAAATCCATTCCTGTTCCAGACACTTTGCAGGTGGGAAATGCAATGTGTGGTAGAGATATTTCTTATGATAGTTACTTGAAGTTCATTTTTCTAATCACAGGAATAAGGTTTCTGACTAAGCTTTGGAACTGTGCTGTGCCTCTCTCCTGGCAGCAATCACCAGCTGTGTTTTCAATAACTCTTCCCAAATGCTTCACAGATACACGGACACAGATACTGGATGGAAAAAGCCAACACTGAGCAGAAAATACACTTCAGTTTCTGATAACACCTTTGAAAAGCTGCCTCCTCTCATAGATTGGCTTTTTTGGGTCTGATGTTCTGAGAACACTTTAGTCTGGGTTTCATTTATAGTTTCCCTTGGAAGAGTGACAAGTACAAAGGGACAAGGTAGGAATAGAAAACGACCAGGAAACAAACACATGACAATAATTCTGCACTCCACAACTATTTCATTTTTATAAATATTTTCCCAATGCTTCTATCCTTGGGTAGCAAAATCTGAGGGAACAGTGAGGACACAAGATTCAAGAGTTCAAATCATTGCACTTGTCTGTGCAAGAGATGTTCTTACAGCAAAACAGCTTCCCACAGAGTATGAGGAATCAGACTATGATAGCAGACTTGACAGATACCCAAATACCTTAAGACCAGCTCAGTCAGTGCTCCATTATGAAAGGAATAAGCAATAGTGTATTTTTTTCCTACAGTACACCTCATATAATCCATATGAAAAGATGTGAGGTAGTAAAACTTAAAAGAGCAATCGGAACAGCACTTGGAAGGAACAGCAGGTGCCTTCTTGCTGTGAGGGGTCAAAGAAATGGTGCCTTTCAATTTCCACATGGTGGTGATGCTGGGTTAATGGCTGAACTCAATGATCTCAGAGGTCTTGTCCAGCCTTAACAATTCCATAATTCTAAAAAGGGCTGTGGGAACTATCACTCTTTAAATTACCTCCTTTCAGACATACAAGAGAGGGACAGTGAGGCAGAATCAGTCCATATAGAATTCTGCTCTCCAGTGTAAAGCAGAGATGAGAGCTCTTATCCTTTCCCTCTCTACTGGGACTTCTGAGCCACCCAAACCCAGCACAGCATCTCCTGCACTGTGGGGAGGAAGGAGCTCTGATAGCTGGAAGAAGAGGAGATGCACAGATTGCCACACCTCACTTAGGAGAGTAGAGGCAGAGCAGGAGGCTGCAGGTACCTTGTGGTGCACTGGGGCACCAGGGCAGCACAAAGGGCCAGAACTGCAGCTCAGAGGGATTTGGGAGCTGACACCACCCACACAGAGAGCACCAGCTCACCTGACCTCCTTCTGGTAAGAGGAGTAGGTAGGTAATACTTTTCCTGAGCAGTCTAGCAAAGGGCAAGTGTGCAGAAATCCCAGTGCCAACAGCACATTCTCATCTGCAGGGCTCCTGTGCCACATCAAAGCTGGCAAAACAGAGCAGAGCCACCTGAGAGCTTTGCCCACGAAACTCTTTAGTTCCAGCACCACTTCTGTGACAGCCACAGGGCCTGCCAGGAACTGCCTGTGAAGGAAGGCACTGAATGCACATGCAGGTGACTTCCCAAAGTTGCTGGGAGAATCCCTTTTGCCTTTTTTCTACAAGAGAGTTCTGCTCAAAAATAATCGGCCGGAACAGTAGGATAGAAACATTCCAGTAATTCATGGTGACTTCAAAGACATCACTCAGTCTCCTTCTTACATACAAAATGATGGCTTGGGGATTTTAGTTTTGTTTGTTTCTGTTTCCAAAGCTGTGTATTTATCTTCCACAGTGGAACCACAGGCACAGGAGCTGTATGTTTTATGTTACAACTTCTGCTGGAGCACTTTAGACTAAAGGATTTTCTTTTTATTGCTATAGTGAATCATCATGTGTAGGGGGTGGTTGGATTATGTTTATGTTTTTTAAAATTAACCCAGTTAACCATTTGTTCCATACTGCACACATTTTGTTGCTTCTCTTTTAGAAACTCCTTGAAAGACAAGCTTTGGAAATAAAAGTACATCTGGCAACTCTGAAAGACAGGGCTTGAGCACTGCAGACTAACTGGAACTCCACCATGGATGATTTGCTTCCTCTTCCAGAGATATATCAAAATAAAAGGAAAAGAAAACAACACTAGGAGAAATACCTATCCAGAGGTAAATTGCAGTGGGAGCAAAAAGGGTTTATCATGCTAGCTATATCAAGATCTGAACAGAAATATTTACCAAGAACTAGAGAATTCAAAAGCACACTCCTGGTTTACCTTGTTAATTCTTTGCTTTTCCATTTACCAACTTCCTAGCATGTGCAGCTCTGGTATCTCCCAGCCAACCCTCATTAGCACAGCTCTGGCTGCTTATTAGGTACCCTTGGTCTCCCAGCCTGGTGGAGCAGAAGCCTTTGCTCATTTGTAAACCAGCACACCTTTTACACAGAAATATGCTTTAGTCAAGATATTTACATGGACATAGCAGTATTTTAGAAGACTAGAGAACAGTCTGCAAATTTTCACCTCCAACCTCTTTCTTGCTTTAAGACAGTGGTGTCTGCTCAGGAGGGAGAGGGGTCCTGGTGTCCCAGGGGGTTGTGCTGAGAGGGGCAGGAAGTTTAGCATCAAACCCCAGCCTTCATCTAAGACAATCTGCTGCTCAAACAAGCCTGCTGAGAACATTTATTATGACTAATAGATGTGGATATCCAAGCAGCCAGAAACAAACCCTCATCACATGGCATGATCACTCCTAATAACCAGATTGCTCCATATTAAGCAGTTCAGAAAGAGAGAACTGGTGCAACTGGGACTACAGACCCTTTCCAATGACATCTTGGAATATAAACCACCTCAAGGTGATCAGCCACCACATGCAATCAGGCACTGTGCTCATGAAAAGGCTACCTAGGGAAATAAACTGGTTACTTATTAAATCAGAGTTTATATTGATGCAGAGGAAAACAAACACGTATTTAGCTTTTCATGCAGATGGAAACACATCCAAGTAAAGAAACTCCATGAAGATTGTGTATGTGGTTCATTACTTTGGGATAGGATTCTATTCCACACAGAAGCTTACTGATTTTTTGTTGATTTATTACGTTCAGGAACCAACAATCAGGAAATGCTTTCCCCAAATGCTTGGCAAAAGCCAAAAACAACACAAGATAGGGTTTTGCAGGGGAAAATGCCAAAAGTTGTGCTGGTAGGTGCAGAACTGATTTAAAGTCAGGCTTAAAGAGAGAAAATGTTGAAGCAGGTGTTTGTACTTAAAAAAATACAAATTAAGATACATATATTCTTTATTGAAGCTTCTATAAATGGAGTTAATCTAGAGATATGTCTAAATATAAACCAACTTTAGCTAATTTTGAACAAGATTGTTAATGATTTCTTAATGGAATTTTTGTTTTAGGAAGTACTAAACAGAGTTATAGAGCAGAAATATGCAAGTACCAAAGCAGAGGAGGCCTCATGTCTTATCTTTCTATAGAGAAATTCTGTACTAATTAAAATTATCAAACCACATTAAAAAATGAGCTTATGAATATTATCTCAGTCTTACTACTTCTGATTATTTTATTTAGTTAAATTTATCATTAGCTATTTTTATCCATGGAAACAGGTGTATTTGAGGAATCACTCTGTGAGATACAGATTTATTTGGTTTATGATTTGTTTCAAAATTAATTTCAGATCTCATGAACAGTTACCAAACTTTAAGCATGAGCTGTCCTACTTTGCTATGTGTGGAATTCATGCATTGCTGTTTTCTATCACCCCCTATATGTACTGGAAATACCCCCAGATTTTGGCCTGATTTTCTTTTTCATTGTGAGAGCCTATTATTTACTTATTTAGTAGCTACCAGCAGATAAGAGATTAATTCTTTATTTATTTGACAATCATTATTCCAGGAACCGAGAGATACTTGATAATAAATAACTAATGATATTTTAAAAAGGCAGAGCACTCTAGCAACTGTCTGCAAGGCACATGTATCCAATTCCTGATTTATCTGTTGATTTTCAGCCACTTTTTTTAACCCAAGTAGAACAAAATAGCATTTAGACAGTATCTTAGATGAGCTGTTTACTGTACTCCAATCCTTTTGTGCTGGTTTTGGCTGGGGCAGAGTTAATTTTCTTCCCAGTAGCTGGTATGGGACCATGTTTTAGATTTGTGCTGAGAACAGAGTTCATAACACAGGGATGTTTTCATTACTGCTGAGCAAGTGCTTATACAAAGTCAAGGTCTTTTCTGCCCTTCACCCCCCAGTGAAGGGCTGGGGGACACAAGGAATTGGAGAGACACAGCTGACTCCAGCTGACTGCAGGGCTATCCCAGAGCACAGGGCATCATGCTCAGCAGATGAAGTTGTGGGAACACAGTAGGACAAATAAGAATGAACAAGTCCCTTTCTGAAAATTTGTTTGCACAATAATCTAGCCACTGACTCAAACAACAGCATTTTTCATGGCTCCCTTTAGGTGTTCAAGTTTCAGCCAGGAACTGACACACTCCCAAAGAGCTTTACAAACTGAGTGCCTTCAGAATTCACCAGTTCTGTAGCTGCTTTTGGCCTTTGTTAAGCTGTCTCTTCCTGTTTGAACTCCAAATTTGAGCTGTGTGGCTGTGCATTCTATTTAATTACAGTAACAGGATGTATGAGGCACTAAACACTGTTGAAATTTGAAGAAAGGCAACCCCTGAAGACAGTCTGCAATTCCTCCTGAATGGCTACTGTTTCTCACCTAATTCAGGGGTTTTGGTGCTGCCACAAGAAGGAGTTCTCTAACAGGCTCAGCCTGTGTCAACCTGCTCCCTCTAGCCCCGTGTTCTCATGTCAATTTGAATATGAGAGCTTCTCTACTCACTGTAGTTTTACTATTGCTTTTGTTTGAGCCAGCAAAGAGTTTTTGATATTTCAGCCCCCTGTTGTCCTTCCCAACAAATAAATGTACTGTTTTAAAAGGAAAAAAAAAAAATGTTGAGAGAGAAGGCAACATTTTACCTCTCAAATGAATCCTAGACAACAAAGATCAGGAAAAACACCTACATGAAAAAAAGAAAAGCTCTTCTCTGACCCTTTTAGCATGTCAAGAATTCACCTCATTCAGTGTGGATGGCTTCCCAATTAGAGATCAGGCCTCCAACATGGACACCAAAGTGGGAGGGATAACATGGGAAGCTGGATTATTCCTAGAACCTTGCTCAGCTGCTGCAGCCACTGGGTAGACAACATCCTCACAGCAGCTGCAACATTCTCCATTACCTCCTGGAGTCAGTAACAGGAGGTGGGCATGAGAACTCTGGATTAATAGCTAAGTCTTCTGGTGGAGTTGAGAATCACAGGAAAATCAGGACAGGGGATTTTTCTAGGTATTAGGGTGGGTTTTGTCAAGATGGTCTTTGGGGTCCAGAGTTAGTACTGATGCATATCCAGGATGACTTAATACAGATCTGGCTATTTTGATCTTGTCTCTTTTATGACTTCCAAAACATTGGGGTTTGGATTCCAAAAATATGCTACTGCCCCTCTGAGCCCCTGTGTACAAATAACCATACAGATGAATCCCTGAACTACTTCAGCTAATAAGCCCCAAATCGTTAAACTGAATTCAACTCTGAAAACATCACTCCAGTTCCAGTGTTCCTCTACATCCAGCTGTGGGACCCAGTCCAATGCAAGGAGATCAATGAGAACCTAAACATGAATATATGTCCATAACACAAGAAGTGTTTATAAGAAGGTCATTGGTTCTCTCTAAAATGCTTCTCTCTTTGGACTCTGATCACAGCTGCTTTTGCAGAATTTTATGAGAAACATTTAAAGAAAAATAATTAAAAACAAAAAAATCCTTCTTTATTTTAGATGAGAGACATTCTTTCTCTGAAAAAGGTGCTTCCTGGCCAAGGGTAAACCAGAACAATTTACTGAGTTAAAGGTTTCCACATTTGGCCACATGCATTTTGCTCTAGAAATGCAGCAACAACCCACCCTGGTGAAAGCCAGACTGAAAAGAGTGCCACTGCCTGCTGTAAGTGGAAACTCTCTTTTTTAAAAAACTGGAGAGCATGTGGGTGGGCAGGACAGAGAAGGGTGGAGAGGTTTAGTCCCTGGCTGTCATTCTTTAGGTGTGACCACAATGCTGCAATCTCTGGAACGCAGCTGGACAGAAAGGATGAGGAATGCCCCTGCCTCCCGTGGGGAAATCAGTCTGAGAATGCCAGGAGCTGTGATTTGTCTCTCCAGGAATGTTGCCACCTGCAGCAATTAAATCTCTGCTATAATATGATTTAAACAAGAGGGTATTTCCCCTTAGAAACTGCCAGATCACTGTTTCCTCCAAATGCCTCTGACAGACAAGAAAATTAATGCAGTGAGGAGTCCTCAGAATGGGACACTGCAGCTGTGCTGGGAGCAGGAGAGGGATGCAGAGCTTGACAAAATTAAGTGAGCCTGACAACTCCATCACCAGTTCCCCAGCCAAATCCATTGGCAAGTGCTAAAGGAGCTGAAACTCTCTCTGATCTCCATGTTATCATCCACTTTCTCTGCCTTGGTGGACAGAAACCAAAGTGTATCTGTAAAACCACTGCTGGATGCATTTTATTCCACATACCAGAGCAGACTTCCCAACAAAATCCAATGGCTTCAGTTACAAATCAGAAGACATGGATTAATTTTTCCTAGACTTTTGTAAAGCCTTTTAAAGCTTCTTCAGGATCTTCCTCAAAACAAAGCCCTTATGTCAACAGAAAGTCTTGCTTAGATACGCTTCATCTGTTACTTTTTATGAATATGCATGATCAAAGGGTGCCAGTTTTCACAGTTAAGCAAACACAGTTACACAGAGCACACTTCTCCCACAAAGGTCAGATAATACAACATGCTAAATGTTAAATACACATGAGAGGGGAATGTTCCCCTTGAGCACACAGGGATGGGGAGTTATTTCAGAATACATTGTCCATCTTTTCAGGACACCTTGCAAAGTGTCTGTGCAAAGATCTTACCTGTTCAGTGATGAAGGAGCTTGAAAAAGTGACAGCTGACCAAAAGAAGATCCCACAGCTGAGAATGATCTTTCTGTTGAAGCGGTCCCCAAGGTAACCAAAGATCGGCGCCGCCACCATGAAACTACAGATAAAAACTGCAAAGGAGAGAAGAAGGAAAGAAACGTTTAATAAACATCAGACCAAGAACAGGAGGACTGATTTTCTGCAAGCCAAATCCTCTAGAGAGCAGTTCCATTTAATTAGACATTCTGCAGCCCTGCCTTACAGAGTTGTGCAGGCCGATAGGCTTTGTGAAGGCAGCGTTTCCTTAATCAAACAGATTTTTCATTCCCAGAGAAACTTCAGACCAGTGAACTCATATTACTTGAAAGCACCAGCCCCTCACAGTCAGCTGAGCTCAGATCTGGGAATGGGCAAAATCAGGGCAGAATAAATTAAGAGCTTCTGCTTAAATGTTACTGAGAAGGTGAAGTGGAGGTTGGAAGGAGTTTCAAGCAAACAGAAAACAAGCCAAGGGCTCCTTGTTGGCTCTTGCAGCAGAGACCTGAGAGAAATGGGCCACAGAAGCTGAGGTTCTTTCATCCTTCCTAGCATCCTTCCTAGAATCCTTCCTATTTTAAAGAAATTATGAAACAGTGAGGAAAACCAGTAAATACCACTATCATCCTACTGACACCAGCCCTGTCTCCTCACCAGATCCTTTCACCATCACTAAACCTGTATTTAAACCCATCACTGAGCAACAGCTTCACTAGAACACAGAGTTTTAACCTACAAAATCCAAACAGGCCAGGATTCTCCTCATCTGAAAGACTTCACCCTTTGTTCCCTCCAAAAGCCCCAAAGCATTAACCTAAGGCCTTCTGTCGTGTAGGAATGAGGCACTTGACAGAATAACTTCTGCAAAATCACCTCAATTCAGAGTTCACTCCTCCACCCATCTCAAAAAATCTGGCCTGTGACCCCACTGAGAACACCTGAGATGGGGCATTCACAACATGGTCCTGATTAATTTGGATCTTGGCAGAAATTGCCATGATTTATACCTGGCTTTTGTCTGTCCACATTAGAGAATTGGATAAGGGCAATTACATGGATTTTATTGGTGTGCAGTTTGAACTCTGACTTTAACTTGCTGTCTTGTATTCAGCAAATCCAGGATTTGGGTGGGACACCAGAATACCTGGAGGTCTCTCTTTAGTTACATAGTCCTGACACTCAGTTGTTATCAGGTAGGTCTTGAAGGGCACTGTGGGAGTTTGGCACAGCCTAACCCCAGCTGTCTACTTTTACTTGTATAAAATAGGGTGGGGAGAGAGAACAGGGTAAAAAAAAAAAAAAAGACAAGAGCAGAGGACACCCCCCCTGCCTCTGGGTGGAATGACCATATAAAATTAAAATGGTTAAGACCAAAATAATGAATTTTTCATGGATTATGATGTACAATAGTTCAAAAATGTGCAGAATGCTGAACTATGACAAAATTTTTTTTACTATATTAAGATGTCAAAGCTGCTTTATAAATAATGCATATCCATTTGCATCTATCTTTTGTGATCCATGTGAATGTGTATGTATTTTGATCTGTGATATTTGATCTAAATTACAGGACTACTCTTTTTACATTTAGAGTAATATAAATCCAGATGATTGACAAATGTTAAGGCCTGAAATGCAGTACATGCAACATATCACACATCCTTCAACAGTAATGCTATGAACAGTTTTGCTGTTTAGCTCACACATAAACCCTACTGACAGAACTCAGTCCCTGCATCTATCCCAAAATCCTTGTGCAAACAAAACCTGTTGAATAAAACTTGAGCAGTGTTTTCATCTCTGTTTTACAGAGAACCCAGAGCAGAAGTAGCTCACAAATCTCTGCTTGGCAAGGGCACATCTGCACTGGCCTCACTCCAACAAGGCACTTAAGCACATGCTTATATTAGGCACTTTAGAGTCATCAATTCTATGATTAAGTGCTTTCCTGAATTAACACCAAGGGTTCAGCACCTTGCAAAGCTGGTGCAACAACCTGGCACAAAGGATATGTGGCTGTTCATTGGGAAGGAGAAGCACGAAATGACTGTGACTCTTCCAGACCAGTGTGACCACTGCAGTTTGATCTTTCTCTTGGAAAGACACTGCAATTCCTTCATCTCAGAATCCCATATTCTGTCATTTTTACCATGTAAAAAGACACAAAACTGAAAAAGCTTCCAAGGGAAAATTAGAAACATCCAAGTCAGCATCCCAACATTTCAAATATCAAATAACATGGTTAATTTAACTTCGAGACATGCAGGGTGTGATCCAAAACTCACATTAATCAGTGGGATCATTAGCTTCAATGACCTCTGGATCATAAATGAAAAATCTAATTCTGGAATTTGGGCAAAATGCACAAAGCTCCTCTTTCAAATAAAGCAAACCAAAAAAAAAAGATCGTCCAATGACTTTCCAACAACATACATCCTTCTGCTGCTCAAATCCCTTCGGAGGATTTATTTTTGGAAGACTGTGAGCTGTGAGCTTTGTCAGTGGTAAGCAGCTGACTTGACAGCTCTACAAGGTGTAAAACGAAAGGACAACAGAGCTGAATAAATAACAGGTAGCAGAACACAGCTGTCACAAGAATAAATGCAATTTATATCCTGGTATTTATGACCCAAATATGCATCAGAGCATTGATTGACTCAAATAAATGCAGAGTATGATGGCTGTGTGGTCTGTTAAAAGGATTTGCCTGTTACAGGCATTTCCCATGAATCAATTTTTGCAATTACTCCTGCCAGTGACAGCCAAGATTCCTGAACTCCAGCCTAGGCTGGCAGAGCAGAGGGGAATAAAAGTAGGGCACATTCCCAGGTAGGATGGAAACCTGAGTTACTCTAGACCAGGAGCTGAGGTTCTGTGACAACTGAACACCACAAAGGAGAGACCTCTTCCAGAAGACACAAAACTGCAGCACATTCAGTTGGAGAGAGGGGCAGCAGAAACATTTAACTTGTAGGCAAGAGGGCTGAGCATAAAGCAGAGGGTTGCCCTCCAGTAAAGGAGCCTGGCACTCGTGCCAGCCTCTTCCTCTCTGGCTTCTCTCCCTTCTTCCACAGCATTTTCTGTTCCTTGCACTCACCCACTCGCAAATTAATAAAATTGAAGTGACACCACAGCAGCTGCTGCTTCAGCTCAGCCACAGCCACAAATCTTTTCTATTATGGTGGCAGTGGGACAGAGGCTGGCATAGCACTTTCCTCTTCCCAATCAACTCCTCTTCCCATTTTCACTTAGAGACATCTCAGAATATTACCAGCTCTTGAAGAGATGTAGAGTGCAAGTCAGAGCAGAGTTAGAAGCCTAGTGGGATTTAAGATGAGGCAGTGATGGCACTGGGAGCAGCTGTGGGCAGGTATAGCTCTGGCAGTCCCATTATAGATGTGTACAGCTAATTTCTCCCAGTAAATGATCTCCATCAGTGCCAGCAAAAGTGGCTCAGTCCCAGGACAGGGTGGAGCTGAGATACTTTTCTGCAGGAGGAAATTATCATGTGAGCAAAGGATGAATAAACAAAGACATAGTGAATGCCATCAAGGAGGGAGGTTCTTTTAAGTACAGGTATTTTTAAAAGCTGGACCCATTTGTCTTTATTCCTCCCTTTGTGGCTGAGCTGCTGAAATACCGACTGTGGTGAGAAGGCAGGAAGAGTGTAATTGCCCAAACAGGATGGCTTGGTGTCTATTTCTGCCTCTGGATGCCTGTCCCACCCTGTACAGGTGCATGAGCACCCTCTCAGCCAGCACTGCCCAGCTTTTTCTGTGCATGGCTGGAATTACAACAATGTGCAGCATAAAAAGCCTTACACGTCCCACACAAACACCCACCAGAGAAGGAATCATCCTCCTCAGCCTCTGTTGCTGCTGCATGTACTGCAGCTCCAGTCCTCTTTCAGGATTATGGTCAGGGAGCTGCTATTCAGACCACATTTCCTCTCTCAAGAGCTGTCTGTGTACCCAGGGGAAAAGTAAATCCCCCAACAGTGGAAGCAAAGGAGATAAGACAAGAGGAAGGAACTATAGACTTTATACTTAACAGTCAAAAAAAGCTCCTGCCTCCTCAAACTAGATGCCATCACTCTTATTTTTCTCTTCTTTCTCTCCAAACAAAAATTTACTAGCTTGACTGTTCAGCTGTTCCCTGAAAAGGCTCTGACCCGACAAGTCTCCACCCTGTGATTCCAGACACACTTGCCTCCATCTCACTTGCTCTTTTCTTTAGTGGACTTTGGTTTAGTGGACTTATCAACGCAGAGATAACCTCAAAGAGGGGCTTCTCCTGGCATCAGGTCATCCACAAAGTGTAATCAAGAAGGAAGAGAGACAGTGGCAGAGGCACACACAGAGCCTGCCTTTCCTCAGTTCCTGGAAGGTTGAGTGGATCACAGGCACCTTTGAAAAAAGGTCCCTTCTTTTGGTTTTGACTTTAAGCACATGGAGCTTATTTTTTCCTATCAGGAATAATGCTAGAAAGGTTCAGGGTCAGGTAAAAATAGCTTTCTCTACACAAGGATACTCGACAAATAAATCCTAGTGGGTATCTGAGCTTTGAGTCAGCACAAATCGTGTGTACACGTCTAATTGAGTGCTGACAGTGAGCTTGGCTCTGTGGAAGGCAAATCCAGACAGCCTCTGCCTCAAGGGACTGGCATCCACTGAGACACTGCTGAGAACTGTGTGCTGAGAGGTTGGTAATATCTTCCCAACAACAAATTTCCAAACAATGAGAACACCTGAACAGGCAGCTTGCCCTGGATGGGATAATTTACGGGTGTGTACAAGTACAACCCTGGGCTTTGGTCAAACCACTTCTACCCCAGGGACTTTCAGTCATGAGTGCATGTGTTTCTCCAGCTGCTTGTGACACCAGTTACCATCTACCTGCAATGGTGAACAGCCCAACCAGCTCCTCCATTCTATATATATTTTTGCAATGCTTCTCTCTTTTAATTTTCATTTTCTCCGTAGTTTTATGCTATAATAATACCACTCATACATAAACACAGTACATTCAATCACAGTGAGGCATGGAACAATTTAGAAAGAAAGTTAACCATTAATTTCTACTTTAGGGCTAAGGAAATTAAGACACAGGAAAGTGACCTGCCTATGATAACTACAGACATCTGGAACCTACACAGGTTTTCCAACTTCAGCAGTGTCCTGTTTATTGGACATGTCTATGCTGAAGGGATTTCTAAAGGTCTACAACCACAATTTAAAGTGATTTCTTTTCTTACAGCACCATTCAAGCCAAGAAAGAACAAATATCCTTTTATGCTACTTAACCATTGAACTTGAACTGTGTCACAGTTCAGGCACAACGTGGTGATGGTCAAGCATTGGAACAAGTTGCCCAGGGCAGCAGTGGAATCACCATCCCTGGAAGTGTTCAAAAACTGTGTAGTTGTGGCATTGAGGGACATGGATTAGTGGTGGAGTTGGCAGTGCTGGATTAATGGTTGGACCTGATGATCTTAGAGGTCTTCAACCTTACTGATTGTGTGATATGACCAAGGTAAAATTGATACCCAGTGGTGGGGCAGTCCAAGGCCCCAGGAACCTCAGCAACGTGATTTAAAGCATTCATCCTTTGAAGGAGGATGAATTAATACAATACAACTGATTTTAGAAAATATCACCCTGAAAATCCTGCCTGTCACAAGCTCTACTGTAGGTACTGTGTTACATCCCTTGCACAGGAGCTTTGTTGTACTTCATTGCTAATTCAACAGCCAACAGATGCGCTCTGCCGGGTGCAAAACACAAGATCACCGGGTTCCAGACTCTCCTGCAGAGGACAAGTTTCTGACAAGTGTGAGGAGCTTTGAAATACACCATCAGTTCCATATGTCATGGAAAGCTGTCACACACTGAACAATGTCGAACATAGGAGCATTTAAAAAAAAAAAAGCTTGAGAATACACCAAATCAATTGGAGTAAGGTATACTAAGGTTTGGGTTGGATGTGGTCTGAAACATTCTCCCAGAACAGAGCACAGGACAAAACAGAGAATTTTATAGATGCCTCATTGTGTGCTTGTGTCCTCAGCAAACTGAGGTTCAATAAGGCAAAGTGAAAGTGAAAAGGCAAAGTGAAAAGTCCTGCACTTCAGTCACAACCCAAGGCAGTGCCACAGGCTGGGGACAGAGTGGTTAGAAAGCTGCCCAGTGGGAAAGGATCTGGGTGTGCTGGTCAACAGGGGCTGAACATGAGCCCAGGTTTGCCCAGGTGGCCAAGAGGCCAATGGCATCCTGCCCTGAGTTGGAAAAAGTGTGGCCAGAAGGATCAGGGACACTGTCACCCTGTACTGGGCTTGGGTGAGGCCACACCTTGAGTGCTGCATCCAGTTCTGGGCCCCTCACTTCAAGAACATTGGAGGGCTGGAGCATGCCCAGAGCAGGGCAGGTGAGCTGGGGAAGGGTCTGGAGCACAAGGATGATGAGAAGCAGCTGAGGGAGCTGGGAGAGGGGCTCAGCCTGGAGCAAAGGAGGCTCAGGGGGGACCTTCTGGCTCTCCACAACTCCCTGACAGGAGGGGACAGCCAGTGGTGGTTGGACTCTACTCCCAAGGAACAGGGACAGGACATGAAGAAACAGCCCCAAGCCGTGCCAGGGAATACTCAGGCTGGACTTCAGGAGGAATTTCCCCGTGGGAAGGGTGGTCAGGCATTGGAAGGGGCTGCCCAGGGAGGTGAGGAGCTGCCATCCCTGTTCAAGGATCAGCTGGATGCAGCACTCAGTGCTCTGGGCTGGGTGACAAGGTGGGAATGGGTCAAAAGCTGGAAAGAGAGGAGAGTAAGTGTTTTAAAGCTGTGGCCCTAACTACTCACAGAGTGTGTGTTTTCCAGTGTGTTTCTGTTTCACAGGACACTCTAGATCGTGTTTCCCTCACTGCAGATGCCACTCATCAGAATTCAAGCTCCAGTCTTGTCTTCTCCATAGGAAGCACATTGCACCATGAGGTGCCAGTTTTTTCCTTAGCACAAACTGATACAAAATATAAACAACATGTTTAGGATGAGAATGTGCACACACAGCTGACACACACATTTAGAGGGAGAAGGAGGCTGTTGTACAGTACCAGTCAGTTCATTTGCTTAGACAGGGTCAGAACCTGGTTACAAAAACAACACTTAAGAAGCCAGACAAGGCCTGAACACAGCTTGCCTGGCAAGTTCACAATTCAGTCAACAATACACAAGATGCAGTGCCTGGAAGAGTTCAGTACTGATAATTCCTTCCCTTTTCCTCACTGCAGAAACCAGATTCTTCCAAGGGTTAGCCCCTATATTCCCAGCAAAGGATATCCTGAAGCTTGCTTTGTTCCCCTTAACTAACAAGAATAATTGCTTCAGTGGGAATTGCTGGGAAATCCACTCCTTGGAAACAGAAAACAAGATAAGAATATCCAGAAACGCAGCACTCAATTTTTAAACTGTTTTTTTTATTAATTTCCTCTATTATGTCCATTGAAGCTGCACTTAAAGATTCAGCCACTCATATCTTCCTTATTGCTGAAGTCATAAGGAGATAGTTACTCACAGTTATCAATTCACAACCCTTTTATACATCTGAGGTTCAATTCCATCCTGCTGTACTTCAAAATTTTTTTACCTAAGTGTACAGTGGAAAAGCCAGAATTCTACTGTACTGTTTTATATCTCTGGATGTACAGCAAATTTACTTGAAGCAGGAGCTAACTTGCTACAAGATTGAATTTTGAACAGCTGTACACAGACAACACCATTTAAACAGAAAAGAGGAAACCCCCTACTTCTGCTTTTCATTGTGGGAATTACAGTGATCACATTAGCACTGCTTTAAAGGGATTTGGGCAACCTGAACATCAATAAAACAGTTGCCATGTTCCTAGAGATGTGCTCTGTAAGACAAGGCAGCAATCCCAAGGAACAGTTCCAGTGTCCAGCTCCCAGTCCATCACTTTCCTTGTGCTTGTCTGCACCTGCAGTGAGCTGGCTCTGGGAGAGCAAGAGCCATCCAGCCCTGAGGAGCAGCTTTTCCGATGAAATAATAGCATTTTTGTAGCAGAATGTCTTCTATGGCTATGAGAACACTTGAGGAGGAGCAGACATCACCTCTCCTCATTAATTCAAAAAATAATCTTCACATCAGGGTCAGTTCCACAATCTGGTTCACTCCATGAAGAGGGAAGAGGAGGCTGGGTTTCCATGGCAGTGCCATACAAAGCCATGCAGATTATTGCCTAAGACAGCATTAGATTGCTGGCACTTGTCAGTAGAGCCCAGAAAATGCACTTTTCTGGCAGTGTTAGAACACTGCTTTTGCATTTCTTTCTGTTCAGAAGTGACGGATTAAATAAGCCAAGGCCAATTCTTTTTTACAGCCACTACCACTTTGAGTTGTTTTCTGCAAAATGCTTTCAGTGTGGTTTCATTTAGACCACCTGACCAAAGCTGATGGAAGGACTCCTTGATTCAGTGGGCATTACAGCTGAGAATTTTGTTTAGACAGAACTGCTTTTATGACTTCTAATGGCAGCAGAGATCAGAACCTCTTTGCCAATAAAACCACTTCTGTACTAGTAAGTTTACTGCATCCCTGTAATATTAAAGATTATTACTAGGAAAGGCACAGCAGGCATCAAAAAGAATTGATAAAAGGACAAAACAAGTCCTTTTACAGTAAAACATTAAACATCTGGAAAAGGAACAACCACTGTGGGATGTGGAGGAGATCTAACACCATAAGTAGCAAGGAAAAGGGGGAAACCAAATCACCTCCTCTCTTAGAAGACTGACCAGCCAGGTGGCATCAAATAAGACTGGCAGCTGAAAAATGCAAATCAAAGGAGACTTTTCATTCACAAAACCTAACTAAACATTGGAATTTTATCACAGGAGGCCCCAGGAGCTAAGAATTTATGTTTTTACAAAACAGGATTGGACAAAACCCGGTAGGAATACTAGTTGAAAGGCTGCTAAAGGTAGCTCCTCTTGTTCAGGAAGTCCTCAGCTAGACAGTGGATTTGGTATACCCAGGAACTACTACTGTAATCTTGGCCTGTTCATCTTTTTCCTCCCTATGTATGTGATCACAGCCAAAGACTGCCTAATACTCCAAAAGGATGTGTGGTCTGGAAATTACAACTATTCCTACAGTATTCTGAGAAAGAAAAAACACGTTAGGAAGACAAAATTGCATCTGCACCATTTCCACCAGCTTGATCAGGTACTAACTTCCTAACATGTCCCTGAGCTGCACCTAAATGATTTCTAAAAGCTGGAAGGTGGTCCACAGCTACATTTTAAAACCACTAGTTACTTTGACCCTGTATATATACAAGGTGCAGTTATGAAGTTCCCAGTCAGAGCTTTCTCTTGCAGTTTCTCCTCCTTTTGACTTGACCAGCTGTAAGTGTTTGAGAACTCTCTGGTTACACAGTGGAGCAGGACATGTCAGCTCTGCCTGGCCGTGGCACTCACTCAGCGCGTGACAGGCTTGGCTCACCGTGGTGCAGTCACTTGCAGGGAAAGTTCGTTAGCTTAGTTAGCCAATTAGGATGGATGTGTATCTGTTCTGGTAAATTCTGAATTAGACAGGAGATCCCAGAGGTGCAGAGACTGGTCAATAGCACTGCAGCATTGTGAGTGATGCAGCTACAAGATTGGGTTTGCCTGGACAAGACTAAAATATACCTAAACTCGTCTTGGCTGCTGTTACAGACACAGGCAGCAATCACTCCTAGCACTCATGAAAGTCTGCATCTGAACAAATAGCAGTTTTGCATTTCCCTTTCTGTGCACTTCTCCAGGATGTTCTGCCCACTTGCCATTCCTCTGAGAGCTGCAGTCACAAATAACCCTCCAGCTGGGAAGAGGCTGCTCCAATTTGCCAGAAGGATGAAACACCTATACCCAGGGCTCACAGCCAAAGAAAGGTGTCTTTAAAAAGCATTTAAATAACCACAAACCCCAAAGGAGCTTTATTTTGTTCTGCTGCCTTCCTCTACTGGAGGAGCTGTTTCTTTTCCCACTGCAATTATGACTCCAGGCACACGCTCAGAGCCACATCTGCAGGAGCCTTCGGAAGCAAAAGTGAGATCTCCTCAAGGAACTGGTCAGACTTTCCCTTGTGCCAGCACAGAGCTTGTGTGACCATCTGGAGAGCAAAATCTGGGACCTGATAAGGGCTGAAAACTAATCTTGTCTCTTTTCTGGCAACTTCTCTGATCCAAAAGCATGAGCTTGTGGCTAGAACTACACCAGGTCCCTTGAGGCAGGGATAGGGATGTGCACCTTCATCCTCAAAGCCTTTTCAAGCACAGCAGGCACTTAAACACACCAAGAAATGACAGCCTAAAGCTGGTAATGCAGGATAATCTAAATCCCTTGATCCTTGAAATCTGCATTGAGTACCATGAATTAGATTTAACTAGCAATAAAATACTTTAAATCTGTTATTTTCATAATAGAATGATGCTTCATTTGTATCTGGTATAAAGGGAAATAATGTTCCTGGTTCACTACTAATCCTGCATCCCTCCTCAACTAACATCTTAATTTCAAATAATTAACTAGGATGCAATAGGAGTTATTCTGTGTCAGTCTCAAAACCTACTTCCTGCAGCAACAGCAAACAGGATAGAGAGGAAATGCTTGTACTGGGCATTACTAATAAATTCCTTGCTACATGTTATTTACCAACAACAGCAGTTTCCTAAGAAAAAGCAAAAGAAAAACAGGGCAATAGGAAGTGCTTCCCCTTCTCTTTAGAGTGGAATCAAGAGTTCCTCATGTATTTGTGGCAACTTACTGAGGGAGATCATCTGATATATTCTCATCCCACAGCTTTCAGACTTAAGGTTTGTTTGGGTTTGTTTTTAAAATGAAAATCCTAAATAAATGACTATTCTGCAGTGGGAATGCCTTGCTGACCTCTACATACAGATCTCAGTACCTGCTGGTTGCATTTACAAAGAATTAGAAACTCTGCAGTAACCAAACATTCGCTTCCCAAACTCACCCCACGCAGCCAGGGCACAGGACTGGTCCATCAGGGAGCGAGGGATTTGGGGAAGGCTGGAGCAGGGATGCTGGTTCTGCCAGCAGTCTTGGCCAGAAAGAGACCCTGAGCCACTGCCTTCCACCAGGGCCACAAGCCCAGGGGGATTTTGGAGCTACCAGTCCTGATGGCTCTGCTGGTGGGAGCCAAGAAAATGCTGAGAATAGTGAGGAAAAGCTACATCAAAGCCTTGAAATCCACACGGCTCTGTTTTGGGAATGGGGAGGGGGACACAGCTCTTTGCTGACATTCTCCCCAGGCTGGCAGTGGGACTGATTGCTTTTTAATTACTTTTACAGTTCTTTAGGGGGCTGTTGTACCATCTATAGTGAGCTTGGCAAAACACACAGTCCCTCTCAGGAAGGGAAAATGGCCACAGTTGTATTTTAATGATGGAATTGGCTGTCAGCTACCACAGCACCAACAGCCTCAGGACACAGGGATGACATGAGAGTTTGCTCTCAGTTTTAATGTCTCTTAAAATTGGCACCCACCAAAGTTGTCCTACCTAGAGTTAAAACTGAAGACATTTCTGCAGATCACACTCCAGAAATCGCTCAGGAAAGCAAGTAAACAGAGGCAAATGGGCAGGAAATGCTCTGGGGGGAATGAGAGACATCCGGGACACCCCAGATCTTGTTTCAGTGTTATCACCAAGGCACAGGAGCAAAGCACTGGGAAGGACAAGGAATCACATTCACAGTGTGTTTGTGCATGTGCAGATAAAAGTGTGTCAGAGTTTTGTAGCAAACTCCTTCCACACCAATTTTCACAAAACTGTTCCCTTTCCAACTCAAGCCTACATCTTCAAGAGTGATTTTAGCATATCAGTAAAATGCCATCTTTTAAAATCAATAAAACTCAGTAACTAAGGAAATTATCATCTGAAGGGAAAAAATACAAATTCATCTCTGTCTTACAGCTAGCTTCCTTCACAGGGGTCAGTTCACACCTTTCTGAATTTCTAAACACACTGACTTCACCCTTGTTTGCCTCTAGATATCTGGAGGAAGGCAAACATTTGTCAAATTAAACTGAATTCTAAGGGATAAAAATATATTATTTCTCATGATGAAAACTTGAAGAGGACACTTTAAATGTCTGATTTTTATTCACTTGCTCTAAGATGCAGGCAGTGCCAGCCAGGGGTACTGCTCTTAAAATCCTGCCATCTGTAGCCTTATGCAAATTCACATTTTTAGGAATAAAAATCACTGTGGAATGGGAATATGCTAAAACTCACAGAAGATGTGGATGTAAAAGCCATTGAGGGTAATTGCTTTGGTTTGATGCTAATCCAACAACCCAGAATTGTCTTATTTTCGTCAAAGATTTCCCCCCTCCCAGGGCCATTAGTGCTATTGATAGCTTCACCTTTGTTTGCAGAGGAAACACACACATTTCATAACACTGCCCAGCCAATCCTGACTTGTAAAAAGCTGTTTGCTGGTCACAGAGGGAATTTCAGTATTTTGTCCTGCTCAATTACCTACTTTTTTCTGAGTTGCCTGTAAAATGCAAAGTGCTTTGTGCAATGACAGCTCTCCATATAAGCTACCACCCATTAGGGACTGGCCCAAACCCACACTAATTTTACAGGGGAAATTTCTGTAGTGTTGACTGAGTTTCAGTTCAAAGCACCAACACAGAAAGAGAAAAAAGAAATCATCTCACTATAGAATCTCAGTTTCTCCCTAACAGCCATGTCCATCTTTCTGCCTAAGGCATTACCAGTGAATAAATAATAAGTCCTCCCAGTAAAATATCTTTCATGTAACCTCAGGAGACCACTTTATAAGAACACAAGAACAATGACAACGGATCAGAAAACCATGTAATCTTGCATCCTCTCTGTGACAGGGACAGCAATCAGATCCTTCCGAGGAAAGTATACAGAATTCCTACACAGGCAGCTGAATTACTCAGAAACTGGCTTCAGTCCTCCCAAGAATTATAATGTGCTATTCACATAAAGATCTGATCTTTTAAGCTCAGGTCCTGACAATATTCCTCATGACATTCATTTCCACAAGCTTCCCACTCTTCCCTGATAATTTTTTGGAATGCTTTCCAGCAAACTGATCCCTACTGATGGTTTCGGAATCGTGAGGAAAAAAGTCAGAAAAACATACACCCCACATTGTTTTCAGGACATGCATCATGTTATGTGATTTTACATTACCCTCCTCTTATTTTTGAGGATGAGCAAATTAAAAATATGATTTTTGAAACTTCTCCTGTGAGAAGGAAGTGGAGGGTGTATGTGAGACGATGTGAGTGTGGCAGGGGCTGGGGCAAGCTGGTCTGGACCAGACATATTGGCCCAAAGTGTGGTTTGTGTGTAAATGCACTTGCTGTCTGGTTTCATTATGAATCACAGATCCTCTACAAGGCAAGGAAGGAACCATTTGCTCCCACTTACCCTGAACCCTGAGCTGATTCTCATTTATTACCCATCATTAAACTCACACAGCCACAGAAACCGTGTGCTCGGACACAAACAATCACCACTAGCTGCAAGAGACAGGGAATAAAATGCTGAACCACTTCCTAGTCTGATTAACAGCACTATGGGGGTCTGGGAAGAGTCTGAGCCACCAGACAGCAAGATCTACCTTTGGCAGAAAACAAGGCTCCAGCCCCTCAGCAGTGGTCAAGCTGCTTTCTTGTGTGTTAAAGCACACCAGGTAACTCTACCTATTCTCCTCTGAGGGTCTGGCACCTAAACTACAACATAAATATAAATATAGAAATAAAAAACTATTTATCAATTTATCTATCTAGATATAGATGTATAAATGAAGACATATGTTTATTATAAAATACAACAGGCTTCCCAGACAACCACCAAACCCCACATAACAAGATCCACACACCAGCCAGAGGCATTTTGAAGATAACCTTAGGACATCCAGAATACCCTCATCTCCCACAGTTTTGTGTGTCCAGCAAGCTTTAGAGAGAGTCTCACCATCATTCAAGCACCAGTGGTCTGAGAGCAACTCAGGGACCATAAATACCTTTCACTTCCTATCCAATGCCACGTGATGCCCATCAGCACTTGAATAACTCTCTGCCAGGGTACAGAACCAGGGGCTGATCCATCTATTTTTTCAGATGCCAGTAACATTTCAAAAGACTTTTGCATCACAAAGTAAATGCAAAGAAACATCGTCATTGACTGTGATTTGCAACTGTGTATTGAGGACTAGGACAAGAGCTGAACAACCAGGAGGCCACAAATAAACACCTGGGGTGAGGAGCAGCCTTCATCCCACAGTGAAGAGGCATCACAGGACGCAGGGAAGCCTCTCACACCATTGTAAGTGCTATTTGACAGAATTATTTAGCAATTCAGTGTTGCTTGCAGTATTTAGAAAAGCTCCTGCCTCGTGCTGTTATAAATGGCAATTTAGACAAAGAGCAAATATTTCACAGTGACTGGAGGGCCTTCAAAAAGGGGTGAATTAGTTTAAGGAAATTGTGGAGATACTGGCTTATCTCAGTGTTTTATTTGCCCTGGTTTGGAAAAGGATCACAGCTACACTGGAGAATGAATCTCTGTGTGTCTTACAGAATCTCTATTTTACAGTTGTTATTTCTAAGATTATCACCCATGTGTCATTCCTGGAAATATCATCATTGGAAAAATACTCTAATGCCAAGCTGAGCTGCAGTTCCAGGAGTGAGCTTTGCAACTGAACTCGTTCCCATGGATAAAAGAACATGACATGTGTAGAAGGCCCCAGGGTTAATCACAGTTTCAATAGCCAAGGAGTGTGACTGGACCCTGCTTTAAATAATCCCTCAGTTTAAATTTCCTTGGACCAGTATCTTTCTGGGAGAACAAGTACCACTGGAAAAAAACCCATCCTGAAACAAATACTGCAATGCGCAAGGTTTGCAAATGCAATTCCTTCATGCATCATCAATTACATTAATGGAAAAAAGGAAAGGCAATATTTGGTAAATCCAGGGATTGTCAAGGTATTAAAGAAGCCCATTTCAATTAGGTCTAAAAATGTAGAAGGTGAGCCTGATGAGTGACCAGTGGCCCATCTGGTGTTGGTTTGTGTTCCACTCCCCTCCCAGGAGAGCAGAAATGCCTCGAGGTGCCAGCTGAGCTCTGCTATCAGAGTCCTGTTCAGCTGGAACTGAATCTTGGGGGAAAACTTGGCATGGTGCTAGCAGAAGTGTATTTGTCTGGTGACTAGACAAGAAATCAGCCCCTGGATTATGAATCCAGAAAGAATAAGCTCAGTAAGTACAAACAAGGAAAATTAACACATCTTTTGTATACAGCACAAATATTTTCTCCACTCAGTGTGTCATATACTGTCCAAGTCCCTGGAAGGTGTAACCTTAGCAGCTGGTAGGAATATCTCACTGGGGAGCTTTTAGTGAAAATTCAATATCCATTGTATAATATTCTATATTATACCTCTTCTGCCATAAAACATCCTCTATGAGAACAAGGACAACTTTGGACAATTTGTTTTTCAGGAAAATATTTGCTCTCTTCATTTTTTTTTCCCCAGAGATATTTTCTGTTAATATTTTCTCTTTGTTTTGCCACCCTCCCCCTCAATTTGACACATTTGCTGTCACACTCACTAATAATTTTCCCCATTATCACATCCATGGGTTTCAAAACAGTTGGCAGGCAGCACGACTGCTACATCAGCCAAAAAGCTGGAAGTAACTGAAGGCTCTGGGTGGGTAAAGCAGGAATGAATCCACCTGTACTTTTCTAAGCACGTAGGAGTTTTCTAAGAGATACAATCCAATAACCCTTAGAGGCAGACCCTCTTTCCAAGCCAAGAGTTGAGGCAGCCTCAGCTCCCTGAGCAATAACAGCAGTGGTACCTCAGCTCTACACATCCCAGGAACCCCTGCCCAGTGGCATCGTGGGCAGCAATTTGTCAATTTTAAAACTAAAGCAGGGCATGGTGAGAACTAAACCAGCAAAAATGATGAGATTTTCATGCTCCTGTTCTGTAATTTTGCTTTCAAGAAGACAGATGAAGATGATGGATTTATCTAGTGAAATATTGCATGGTTCTCACCATAATAACTGTTTACATCAGCCCTTCTGAACTAATATCTATTTTTAGTATCAAGCTTTTAAAAGATTCTTAGCTCAATCACAAATTCTGAGCTTGTAATTTACCCTAGGAGCAATTTTTCTGGTGGAATTAGTGCCACTTCACTTTGATTTGCAGGCACAATTAGTAAGTTAAGCATTTATATATCCTAAACTTCACCTGTAAAATGGAAGACTGCTTTTCAAAAAAGCCCATATGCTTAAATTGAATGGAACTCAGTAAAACCTTTATTTTTCTTTTTTTTCTTATATTTGGTGGTAAAGTTATTCTTTAACTCACTCATCTTTCTTAATGTGACTCATTCTATCACAAAGGCTCTCATGAAACAGTACCTTTGTCAGACTTTGTCAATGATTTCTAGTGCTCCAGAGGTGTGGCCAAGGGCATTAAGACAATTGAATTGTTATTTATACTGCCAGGTAGGTTGGATAAACCCACAGGATGCTGAAGACACAAACACAGTGCTGACAACTGATACCATCAATTGGTGAGGTGACCAGAACCACTCAAATCCCAGGGTGGGGCAGAGCCAAGGAAAAATCCAGTAACTGTGAATAAGGCAAAATTAAAACCAAAGAATTCAGAGCATATTTCAAACACCCTTCAAGGAAAACAAAACAAATCCAACCCAACCCTAGACAGACAAATCCTCTGCTGAAAATTTCACTGTTTAATCCTTAGCAAGGTCAATTTTAATGGGCATTCATCAGAGGCTGACAGGGGATCATCCTGCTTCCACAAAGTGATGATCCAGAGAAAGAAGCAAACAGGCAAAAGACACAGAGAAGAGAGCACCTTGGCCACCATGGTCACTGGAATGATCTCAGACATGGGGTAGGATTATTGGGGTGTCCTGTGCAGGGCCAGGAGCTGCACCTCCTGATCCTTGCGGCTCCCTGCCAACTCAGAACTCTCTATGATTCTATGGATTGTAAATTCATAGAGGTTACAATAAGGAAATCAAAGCTCAAACTGTTTTACCTATACTGCCTCCCTAATTCACTTCCAATCCACTCCAATAGTAATT
This sequence comes from Notiomystis cincta, assembly GCA_013398075.1. Lineage (NCBI taxonomy): Eukaryota > Metazoa > Chordata > Aves > Passeriformes > Notiomystidae > Notiomystis > Notiomystis cincta. The sequence continues at coordinate 201,252 of VZRX01008759.1, read as the reverse complement.
TATTATAACCATCCATTTAAATTTAACTCCAAATGAGCAAGTTACTGTAACTCCTTAGCTCTTTAAGGCAACTCTTTGCAGGGAAGGTGCATTACTATTACTGTCCTCACTTCAACATCACTGTCCCACAAGGAAATAAATTAGAGGTGCCACATCTCCAATTCAGCTCACCCACAAAGAGCAAGGAGAATGATGCAGTAGGAGTATATGTAAAGTAAGCCTTGCTTCTGTAAACTTTAGTGGATGAAATGTTTGGAAGGAGCAAATGGTTAAAAGTGTTTAAATGTTTAATTACTAATAACGTAATGTATAACTGAGTGGGGGAGTAAAAGACATCAGAACTTTCCCTAGAAATATCCTTTTCCACTGAAAGCCAAAGCAATTCCCTGCTTGCAGCAGCAAAGAACACAAGAATGTGAACTGCTCTTCCTACTACTCATCCCATCAAAGAACTGTTTGCTTTTCACCTGTGATTTAAAAACCTGAGCCATCTGCAGTCATTTGACCACCTTGAAAACAACTGAAGAGAGTTGTAGCAAAAAAAGTTTATATACATTTACATAACTGTAAATTATATTATAATTAGGGTAAATAATGGATTATGATCAGTAATATTTTCTCTCCAAAACTAGGCTCCCCATATAATTTAAGCAGAAAATGGGTTTTTGCTCTATAATCTTACATCAGCATACAGGAAACATCCCCAAATATGTGCATGTACTGGGGGCAAGGGGAGAGCATTGGGAGATTGGTACAACAATACACTATTCATGCAAGTCAGGCTTACTTGTGTTAACTGGAATCTAGTTCTGCAGGCTGCTCACACTACCCAATACCATGAAGAATGTTCACTTCACGTAAGTGATGCCCTGGAATTCATCTCCAAACCAGCTACAAGTGTCTCTGCATGAGTCACTCCTCCTCAGGTGCACGTGGGTCTTTAGATGGGAATCACTGCAGCCCTGCTGACCTGTTCTTGTTCCTGCCATGGTTATGGTTCCCAAAATTGTGGCCACAAGGTAACAGCATGTTCTTTCCAGCCAGACATGTAGCAATGCTACTTTTATAATGGTAATAAATCACTGCACAAATCTGATTGTAAGGATGCAGAGTTGTCTGGTACACAGCCCAAAAGGTTTGAGAAGCACTGGTTGGGAGGAAAAGTCACCTGGAACTCCAGAGAGGACATCAGAGAAGCAAAACAATTGCATGGACTGGTCCAGGACCCCAACATTCCCACTACTGCAAATACACCCTTGCACTTCCAGAGTCTTCTGGATGCCTGCTGTGTTACAACAGCCAACCTCAGTGCTCTTCATTCTCAAACAGCACCTTCAGTGCTCCAGAGTCCTTCACACTCTGTCAAGACTATTTGGGTTATCCAGGTGATCTCCCTCTCAGATTCCACACCACCTCCAACAGCAATGCTTCCAACAGAACTGTTTCACCAGCGGACACAGACAAAGCCTGACCTTTTTATCACCTCATCTCACCCTGCTGCTCACATTTCTCACTACACCATACGCTGCCCTGTGGAACTGCAGGCCTGTGCTCTAAGAAAATGAGAGTTCTCCAGATGTGGGAGACAAGACAAAAACAAAACAACCTTTAAATCTTTGAAGAGAGAGCACTTGAGGCTCCTGGGGTGAAGAATGTTAAAAATATAAAATGTACGATAAAATTTGGTCTATTTTCTCACCCCCAGTTCATAGAAGACCCTGATCCAGCTTCACTTAAGGTCAAGGCAAAAATCCCCTTCCCTTCTGAGCTAACATTTACCTTTACTTTGGACCCAAGATGTATCAACAGTAACTGCATGCAGAGATTTAGATCAGAGTATAGGGAAGAAATACAGGGCTCCTCCTGATTCAGACCATACACAAACACTCCCCTGCTCACAACATGTGAAAATTAAACTTATAGGCACAGTGAAAGCAAGAATTAAAGATAAGCAGGTTTTCCACTTACTACCAACAGCTTTTCGTGCCAGTGAAGAAGAGGAGGAAAAAAGGTAACCTACTTACAAGGTTTTTGAATATAAGTACATGCTTCCCTACTAGCAACTGGTAGTCATTAAATACATAATAACTGATAATGTAACTCAAATGTTCATCTCTCTCTTCCATAATTCCAGCTACAGTGGTAATGAAAAAAGTCAGAGGAGCCAGCCCAGCCCTTCTGAACTATTTGTGCAGATATCAGTGACGTGAGACTGCAGTGCTGGTAGTTAGAGGAAAATGTTGTTGGAAGATATTACCCAATACCAACAAAAATCCTGTCTTCCACTATACAGCACTTGAATCAAATTCCGAGGTCTGACAAACCGATGTGGGGGGATGGACAGGCTGTGTTAAAAGATGTGGGGACTTGGGGTGGAATGAGAACAACTTCTCTAAAATCTGTGGGAAATCTTTCCCCTTATTATTATAATAAATTACAGAAGTGAAGACAACCTTGGCAAGAGGTGCCTGAACTACAGCCTGAAGGAAAATAGGCCAATTTCTACCGATGGAACAGGTGTGCCACAGCAGCACAAGTGCAAGTTTCCCTCACAACACCCAGCCCAAGTACCTGAAGGGTCAATAGTGAGGACAAACTTTCCTTATGCAAAGCAGAAAGACAGGATGGGGAAATGAATTGTTACCTTGTGTTACTGGCCATGCAGTATCATAAAATGAAGACATTAATGAAGACAAGGCAGTCTGGAGAGTTTCCCTGTTCTAGTAGCCTGCACTCACTTGCTGACACAAATAACAGAAAGACAAAATACAACCCCAGCTGAAGCACTTCCCTCCTCTCAGCAGGAAGCAAGGACACCTTCCCTTCATTTCCCTTCCCACCCTGACCATTTTATCCTCCCCCCCAAGAATATCTACTTTGCAATCCAGGGCTGTCCAGTGAGAACACAGGCTGCAAATGGCATTTTTATGGTTCAGTCCTTGTGTCTGAGGACTGGTCCAGGGCACAAACACATTTTCCTCTAACCTGCTCACTGATTCAAGACAATACTTTCATTCTTGTTGCAGAGGCATTTCCAAATAGGTTTAACTGCTTTCATTAATCAGACCCTCAGACTGCCATGCCTTCTCCAGATATCAGACACCATTCTAGCACACAGGAAAAAAGGACTGTTGGAACTCTTAAAGGACTTGCATGGGAAATAATCAAGCTCTGGTCTATGTCAACTCAGTCTGGTAAAATAAGACAAACCCTTGTCACAACATTAATCAAGACCTATTGAAAGAGCTCTGCTTTCTTCTCTTCATTGCTTAAACTGACCTTGTATAGTCACTACATCAGCAGCATCCTACAGAAGGTGGAAAAAGGTCAGAGAAAAGGACACAAAGTCAGGTATGGAGGGTGAAATGGGGAGAAAGGTTTTGCTCATTGTTGACAGGACTTAGAGGATCTCCTGGCAGAAAGAGAGCTCCACCTTGCCCTGCCATTCTGAGTACCAGACTGCCAGAGAAGTAACCTGGATTTAAGAATGCTTAGTGTTGTTGGAAGCAGAGAAGAAGGCAGTGGGTAGGACATGGTGGACCAAACCATTTGCAGTGATAAGAAGAGCAAGCACAAAGCATTCTATAAGCATTCCATCTCACCTCCTGGCTTGGACACCTGGGAAACCACCTCCTTGGGAAGTGCTCAGGTGTAGGAAGCCATTCACCCAAAAGGAAAGCCCATGAACTTGAAATAGAAAACAGAAAGTCTTTAGATTATGATTTTCTCTGTTCTATCAAGAAGAACAGTTAAGAAGGTGCAGTAGGAAGCAAAACATGAAGATGTGGTTCAGTTCTGCAGAGGAGAAAGACAGCATCCATTTAGGGAGAAGCAGATGGTAGGAAAGAAACAAGCAGCACCTGCAACTCACGTAATATACACATATTCAGGGATAGCACCTGAAGGATGTGGTCTCTGCATGGAATAAATAAAAATGTTAGAGAGGTATAGCTGCCACCATAAGCCAAGGACAAGAAGATGGGAGTCAAAGGGAACTGAATTCACCAAGTCTGATTTATCCCATCATTGTGCTGCACTCACTAGAGACCCCTTCTCAGTGCACGTGTTTATAGCTTGGTGGGAACAATCACAGCACACCAGAGCTGATTGTGTATTTGCAGGGCTGCAATCTACTGCAAGGTTACACCAGGTCAGCTCAAGATGTAGGGCAACACAGGTAGATAAACATTCCACTTTTCAAATGAACAGAGATTGTAGTTGGAATTGACCCTTACAGGAGAAATGAGCTCACAACAAGACTTATGAAAAAGTACCTGGCATTGCTTGGCTGTCTGGGAAACCAGGGGCTGAAAGGCATCTGGGGGAGTGCCCATCTCTCTGCACATGAGGAGAGACAAGTTCCTTCAGAGCCCCAGTTATCTGTGATTATTCACCTTTAATGAGTCCTTGCAGATCTCTCACCTCCTTGCATTTCCTGGCTTGTGACCTTACACTGTACAATTCTGCTACCAGGGTTCCTCTAATGACATCTCTGTGCTCTTCCTGAAGACAGACACTCCCCCTCTGCATTTCCATGGAATCTTTGCAATGACCTCCAATTGATATCTCTCAGTTTCCACCTGCAGAAGTCCCTGAGCTGGAGCTGTCTGGGCTGGAGGATTCAGGTGCCCAGTAACAAGGACCAAATCTCTGGGTCTAAGCATTAACCTCATTAATTAATTAATTCGTAACACTAATGCTGTGTGTTCAGGAACTTGACTGTAGCTCTCATCCTGGCTCTGCCTCAGACCTGCTGTGCCACGTTGGGCAGGTCATTTTTCCCATCTGGTTTCCCCAGCCAGCCTGCTTACCCCTCCTGATATAAAACATCCTGAGATCTTCACACGACAAACTGTATTGTGAGCCAGGCACTGCTATTATTAGAGCTACAGAGACACTGGCAAGAGACACAAAAGCAAAATAAATTCAAGGGCACAGAGAGCAGACAGAGCAATAAAGCCCAAAATCGAAGAAAGAAGGGGAAAAAATCTAGTCAAAACCAGAGTATGGCACTGGGGCATTACTCCCATGGTATAGTCTATGTGGAAGGATAAGACTATTTTGAAGCAGTTCTACAAATCCAGTTGTCTACCTTCTCAGTCCTTGTGTTCCTCCTGGCCTGTAGTTCTGTAGCTGCTCCTGCCTAACTCCACACATAGATAAGACTTTTTATATGGTTTGGTTTATAAATATATTGACTGACTACAGCTGTACAGCTCAAGTAGGCACAGAGATGCTCTACCACCTTCTGAGTTCAGCCAGGTTTATCCTTTCTCTGGCTGGGAAAAGCAGCCAGTAAGAACTGAAAAGAACAAGAAAGTTTGGATGTAGGATGGTGAATCAAACCAATAATTACACAACTGCATATGCAGTGCTTTAAAAAGGAAGATCAGCACACAATTACAGCATCATCCAGAGATAAGTGAAGCTCAAATCACCAGTTTTATGTGTGTTACTCTAGAATGCTACTGAGCAAGCAGCAGTTGTGCTCCATCTGTCAGCCTGTCCTCTGCTGTCACAGGATCTGTGCTGTAGAGACTACCATGCTCTGCTTCTCTCCATCATAGATGAGCCTGGATTGTCCTGTGATTTTTCTGTACAGGGACTTACAGTGTCCCTCTAACCAGTTTACATTATCTCTTGGGCAAAGAGGAGCTTGTATGTCAGGATTAATATAAAAGAAGGCAAAAATTCTATTTGTGTCTGCAGTTCCTAAGGAAGAAGTCACCTTTGCTTTCCAGCCAGCACCAGAAGCTGTGAGTCTACAGACTGGCTTGCAATGGATTGGTGGAGGCAGAGAGACACCAGATCAGCTGTGCCTCCAAGTGTGGGGTGTGGGATGAAAACAGGGTCAAACATTACTCTTGGTGGACTTCTTTTCCCCCTTTTCTGTTTGGATTTTCAGAACCATTTCCTCCTAGAAAACTGTGCAAACCTTGTTTCTCAGTCAAAAGGCTTTTTAATTTTTTTTAAGTTTTTTTATTTATTTTATTGCTTTTCTGATGAGTGATAAGAACTGCCAGAAAATACTACATTTCACTCCCCCTCATGAACATTTTAAATTAATTTAGGACTGATTTAGATGTAGGATTAACAACCTGAGGACTAATCCACTCTTTATTCAGAGGACATAATCAGGATGAAGAGTCTTTCGTCTCACATCACTCAATTAGTTAGCAGGACCATCTCATGGGAAGCAAACAATATTTGTGTCTCTGCTGGCAAAGGAACTGTTCAGGGTTAAGGCAGAAGAGTGGGAGACACCAGGCCTGGCCCCAGCTTTGCCCCAGGCTTCTTCTGCAACCCTGGGCAAGTGCTTTTACACTCTGCCCCATTTCCCCTGATTTTAACATTGAGAAATCAGATTTAGAGAAAAGACAGAAGATTAGAAGCAATGTTTGTGGTGGTTTAGGGCAGCATATTTCTGTTAAGCATACCTGGGCCATGGGCCAGCTGCCAACACAGAAACTTGGTAAGCTGGGGTCAAAGACTTAATAAGCTTTCATTTATGTGCCTCTACCCTTATTTAAGTGAAATGGTGTTTTATTTTGGGAGCACTCTTTTCCTCTGATACCACTGTGATTAGTGCATTATTATCTACATTGCAGAAGCAAAGTCAAGCCCTCAGTTTTCAGATCAGCAAAAAACCTAAGAGAAATTTTTTTTTTCTTAAAGTAACAGTTACCTGTTAGAAAACTTGACACACTCAAGAGCAATCCTGCAATATCTCAGTGATGCTGTTTTCAGATGCCCTGTGTGTTTGCTAGAGAAATAAATAACATATCTTGCAATTAACAAATTAATATCCTGTTGAAGTTAGCTTTTACTTGCTGTCAATGAACAATCTTCAGAAGGATTTTATCCACTGAGGGGAATGAAGGTTAAATACATGCATTGGCAAGTGTCCTTTCCACTACAATATTTTCTTGAAAGCACTTTGTGTCTTATGATACATTGAGGACCTGTTCCTCTGAGTAAAATAAATAAATACAAATAATTGCTGTAGAAAAGTGTCTGACAGACAACCAGTGCCATTTTGGGCATAACTGATTGATGCTACTTATAATCAGTGACACTTGTAAAGCTGAAACCTTCTGTTCAGATAACATGCTGCTCACATCAGCAGAGCTCAGCTCTGCTGTCCCACAAGGGTGGCATTTTTTAAACATTTAATACAAATTGTTATTAATTGTTTGTATTACAACATTACCAAGAAGCTGCAACCACAGATGAGGACCCTGCTGTGCCATGAGCTGCAGGAATAAAAAAGGAGGGGGTATTGCAGTGGTTCACATAGTTTGAAATCAAAGACCAAGTGATGGAGCTCCAGAACAGTCTCACCTTCAGTGTGATCATAAAGAATGAATGATTTTATACAATTCAGTGTTGGCCACAATTTCACAGACAAGTTCCTGACAGGTGTTTGGTGTCCACTGTGATAGCATAAGAAAACATGTCTTGCTAGCACAATATTTCAAAACCTAACTGGATTCTCACTTTTTCAGAGCTATAATGGTTCCACTGTGGTTCCCTCAGACAGATGACGGTAACAAGACAGCCACAGCACCACAAATCCGTGACTATAATTAATAGTTCTGTAGGAGGTTTTCAAACCAGACTGTTTTCTTAAAATACTGCATTTCTTAAAAAGACTGCTACTCCTTTCAGCTCTCCATGAGGACCAAATGTGCTGTTGTGTTTACTTGAGACTGGTACTCAATGTCATCCCATGCAGCCCACTGATACAGGCTCTCTAAACCACCTCAGGACTGGAGGCCAGAGAAGGTGGGGCTCTCCTGGGGTTGTTCAGCTCTGCCTAAAAATGTCTGAGACGTGAAAATGCCTGCTCCATTAAAAGGACATCAGAGTTGCAATAATCCTTCCTTACACAATGAGAGAAATGTCAGAAGCTAACAGCACCAAAATTCTAGGGCTATTGTTAATCCCTGAGTTCTCATGGATGCAATGGTTGTTAGCCTTGCCTACAGCTTTCATCCTCAGGCTCTCACCCCAGTGGGTTTTACATTTTCATGCCACATCATGCTCCCAGGGACTGTCCATTCAGCAGATCTCCGTCAAGCACTTGAATGGCAAAATACATTACACTTATTACCAACCTAAAGAAGTGAACAGGATCCTGCTGTCGGTTTATCATGAGTTTTCTTATCTAGGGGAAGTAACCATCTCCTATTTGAATTTAGTTCTTGTAAATAATATCATTAGGTTTGTTTGCCTTTGATCCACTCTACACTCAAGTCATTCTGAGACCCAATGTCCTGCCCAACAGCAAATCAAGGCCAAGAAAACCCTCATGCTCATTTAGCTTCCCAGTAAGAGTGTATTTATTCATCTTTCTAAGAGTAGATGTCACAACTCGTATGCTCATGCATTGTAATGAAGTCTGTAGGCACCCATTGGACAAGTGGAATGTTACAAGGACCAGTGAGAGAAGAAACACTCCTTCTTACCTGTCTGTAACAGGCCAGCCCCACTGTCTTTGACTCCAAAGTGTTGCTGGATGTCTAGTAACACACCTACAAGGAAAACAGAGAATATGCTCAGTGCCTTCAGGCTTTGAAAAGCATTCAACTCAAACCTTTTGTGAAGCATCAGCAAAGCTTCAAATTCCAGTTTAAACACTTAACTTCTAAAGGTTGCATTTTTTTCCCTATACACACATACACACACAGAGTAATTTTGGGCTTCTACAATAAATGCAGAGTTGGGCAGATGTAACATCATGCAATGAGCCTGGGAATGAAATCCTCATGAATGGAAACTGGTCTTTCCCTTCTAATTAAATAAGATCAGCCTTTTCTTTTTGTGTGTTTTCTGCATAATCCACACCTCTTACTTCTGTTATTTCACAGAAATACAGGGAAACTGATTCTGCACCCAAGGTGCTTCAAATGGTTTGACAAGACAGACAGATCGAAACCAAGACAAGTTTTAACAAATCTCTGCTGGGAGGAGAAATGACAGAGTGTTAGGAGCAATGATGGAAGGTTTCATATTTAACTAGTTCTGGGGAGTTTTGACTTTCAAAACAAATATAATAAATATATTTAAAATACCTTAGTAAAGATGGGTAAGTGACCAGATGCTCAGATTTAAAGCAACTACAAGCAGAACCAAACCAAATCTTCTATCTTCCTTGAACCCCAATATGTTAATTGGCACAAGCAAAATGAACAGGTTTTGAAGTATTTACACATTCAGCTAGATTTAACTTTTTTTGTACCATTTTGACACATGTAATATCAAGTATATGGGACAGCCATGTTTTTGTAACCAACAAACCAACAGGAAAACCCACTGCAGAGCTTTAACCACTCATTTGGGGGCACACAGGTTTGCCAAACTGTACATGTTCCAGTGGTCTCAGATGAAAAGCCATAGGCCTGAATATTTGTCAGTGGTCTAAATAACAGCACCTGACTTCCTGGGTCTGGAATAGAGGCTGTTGCTCTCTTTAGATCTGGGACCTCATTATTTAGACTACTGTCTTCCCCAAACCTGAGGATATGCAAGCTTCTTTTTTAAAAACAAGAAAACCATTATCTATCTACACTGAACATCCAGAAAAGTTCACCTCCAGCTCAAATTCTGATCTGAGGCTTTATCCAAAGTCATTGTTCTCATCTCTGCAGGTTACAGAAATCAACTGAGCATCAACCTGAATCACTCACCATAAATATCCTAGCTTTTGGGACTGCCAAGATCACACTAAATGACAAACACAGAGAGATAAAAGACCCAGAGATAACTATTCCCAGAAGACATCTGGGACAATGCCAAGGGAACAGTCATAAATTAAAGATACTAAAGGAAAAGAAGAAGATGGAGAGAAGAAAAGAAAAAACAAGAAAGCTCATTTGAGCTATTCTGTACTACCTGTACATCACTATTTACTCAGGACAGCCTTCAGGGGGGCTTTAGGTCTCAATATCTGCCCAGAAACATTAGCTCAACCTCCTGCAACAATTCTCAATTCCCTACTCTCTCATCAGACTGTTTAACCCCAAACAAGAAGGCTGAGGGTGGGGAAGGGTGTGAACCTAATTAATGTATGTCGTTACTGATAACACGGGGGTAGATGCAGAGCCAGGCTCTGCACACTGGTGCCCAGTTAAAGAGGCAAAGGGCAACAACTGAAATCCAGGAAATTCCATTTAAACAAAAGAAAATTAATTTTTACTGTGAGGGACGTCAAGCATGGATGTTCAGAGAGGTTGTGGGGTCTCCATCCCTGGAGATATTCAAAACCCAACAGGACACAGTCCTGATAAACCTGCTCTAGTTGACCCTGCTTTTAGCAGGGGGCTTGGACTATGATCTCCAGAGGTCACTTCTGACCTCAATTATTTTGTGATTCTATCATTTTCTGAAGTACTAAGTACCTGATTACATCCATCCTGACACAATGTTCCCCTGGCCTTTCTTTTCCTTTGGAACATTGCTGTTTACTACAATTCCAACAGGACTTTTTTGCTTCCTCTTAGATGGCAGATTTAACTGCATTTACAAAGTTCCCTGGCATTTCTTGACTCTGCTTCCCTAGTTTGCTCCATCAACAACTGAGATACCATTATCCAGGCAAGAACTGATGAACAAAAATGAATTTGCATTTCCCTAGTGAACCTCTCTGTGGTGAGCTGACTTACCTGCTCCCCTTGGTGTTCTACCCTTTCACAAAAAAATTGCTTCTCATGCAACCCCACTTAGAAACTTCACTGAGCTTAACCAGCTCTGAGTACTTTGTGCTCCAGTACTGCTTGGTCCCAGGCTGCCCACATCAGGCAAAGCTCAACAAGTCAAAACAACTCCTGGACACTATAATCCCAATTTTAGGGACAATAAACTCAGCAACATCCTCAAGAACAATGTGGAAGAAGGGAGGAAATACCGAGTACAATATTTTCTCATGCTCTCCTACCCTCACTCAGTCGTGCTGCACAGAAATGAAATATCCTGCTCACTGCCTGCAGCTGAGCAGGGGGTTGGACTGGATGGAATATATTCCATGAGGGAATATACACATGTGTCCAGAGCTCCATCCAGCACCCTGAAAGGTGCCTCTCCTGTCTTCAGCAACATATTCCCAGCTGTGACAAATGCCAAAGAGGCACATTAAACTTCTAGAAGTTATGAGAAGCATAACTGGGATGTGATGGAAAATAGACTTTTATAGATTTGCATCGGAAACCAGAACAGAAAGTAGAGGGGAATATAATGGTGCCTACACACTGGAGAGTTTCCAGTTTGTGCCAAGTTATTTGTCCAGTGGCAGTGGTTTCACAGTCCTACAGACCATAATGAGTTTTATAAGCTCAAGCTCCAGTAGCCAAAAATGAAATACATTTAGGGCACAGACGTGCAGACAAAGTGCAGACACTTGGATTAATCCTACAATTTTATCCTGGTGGTGGAGAGCAAAGTGGATTCTGTGGAGAGTCAATGCAACAGGACAATGCAGAACCACAAATACAAGTCCTGTGTGACCTTGGAGGAAGGTCTCAGTTGATTAAGAGGGATCTGCATGTCTAATCAGCATGGATTTCCTACTCCAGGTTATTTTATATTCTCTTTGGACTACAGGTGTTTTGATTTGGGTTTAGAGCTTTAAATTAGAGGCAACAGCAGGCAGATGATGCAACACACCTGTGAAGTGATAGTAATTCTCTGCTGTGGGAGTTTTCCTGCTCAGCCACTCACCTGGGAAGACACTCCTCCTCTCTTAAATTCACTCAGCTCTGTTTCCACCTCACTGTGGCAATGACTCACCCCAGAATTTAATAAGATTTAGGGATACAATTAAGCAATGATAGACCAGGGGAGAATACAGGAAAATGATAGAGCTTTTGACTTTCCCTTCTGCTTCTAGATGATGGGAAGGGAGAGAGCTGGAGCCAGGCTCCAGACAATGACCACATTGCTTGCAGTGTCTCAAAGCACCTGATGCAATCCAAGAGGTGAAGCCACCATATGTGGCTGGGAAGGTCTTCCTTGGATTAAAACTCATACCTATGACCCAGGAGGATCTCAAAATAGCCAAGAGCAGCCAGAAGGCACCAGTGTTTCTGAGAACCTCTCTGGAGGGCTGCTGGCCATTTGGGATGTCTGTATGATTACATGGCACCTGGGGTACTCTCACCTATTATTTCTTAAGTACATTCTGTATTTTCAGGACTGAGGAAATGTATAGGAAACATGGTGCCAACCTCCCAAAGCATCTCAGCAGCTGAACCAGACACTGTTAATTCTTATGTAGAGTTTGGAACTCAATGAGATGAAATACAGGCAGCAGCCAGCCAGGAGTGCTGATCAAGATGGGCTCAGGGACAGGATTTAATGGAGAGCCCAGACAGAAGAGCAAAGACTGGTTACTGCAGCCATCTCCAGGGGCTTTTACCAAGCCTAATGTCTAAACACCTGAAAGACACCAAGGCAGTTATCAGACTTGTGTGGGTACTGGGCATGAAGAGGACTTCTAGGGGCAATTTGGAGGATAAAAGGCCATGGAGTGCTACAGATAGAGAGGGATGTGCCTGACATCATCAACTCAGCAGGGTCAGAGGGTTTCTGGGGTGCTGCTGATGTCTTTAATGATCATTTCACAAACAGTGGTTGTAAAAGACCTGATTCTGAGGCTTTTGGAATGCAAATCCACATGAAATGGCCTCGGTTATCTCTGTTTTAGGGGAAATACATTGGGAAAGCCACATTTTCCTGGAAGCGTGTGGTTCACACTTCAAGCAGGGAGGTGGGTGGTACAAATGAGGAATGAGGCAAGCTGCTTGCCTAGATAGGTTTTGTGTCCCTGACCTGAGCTACAGCAAATCAAAAGCTGCAGGATTCTATGTGGGCTCTTCACCAAATACTGCTGCCTGTATACATTGCCACAATAAGAAACTGTGTCCATAAGGTAAACCACAATGAAATCACAATTTCAAAGCAAAAAGACATTAGAGCCTCCCTGGGAGGGCCCAATTTTCCAGTCACCAAAACAAAACATCATGATTTGCTTTCAAATTGCTTCCAAGGCAGGAGCAAAGTGTGGAGTTGGTCTGTGCACAGAGTGCAGAGCTACAGAAGTAAAAGCACAGGTTTGCAGCTCACATTCTTTAAACGATGTGTGTGTGTGTGCAACACCACTGGCCAACATAACTACTTGCTTCAGAAAGCATGTTCATTTTTAAAGGCATTTTTTAATGGGGAAAAATGATGGTGCTTGAAAGGAACCAGCACATGGTTTTCCACAGGATACAGGATGTGTGCCCCTAGCACACTCCCTCCTGCCCCACTGCAGGTCTGGGTCTCTCTTTGGGGAACCCAGATACACACTCTCAACTCCCTGAGAGCCAGTGCAGACTCTGTACTGACAATACTGTTTCTTCTATTACCTCCTGCTATTACCTGTCTTCCTTATAAAGGCATTTTCTTCCCAGTCTGTGGTCCCTTGTACTTCCAGGACCACCTTCCTCAGGAGGAGGGAGCTAAGCAGGGATAGCCAAGCCCTGGCCTTCTATCCATGAAAGACACAAACCACCTTCCTTCCATCCATCAGGCTCTTCCTCATGCCTGCAGCCATATTCAACCTCCTTCACATAAAGCATTAAGGAGGCAGAGGAGTGGTGCACACACCTGTCTCTTCAGAGACATGTGAAAAGATTAGGTGGAGAGAAGTTTATTCTGAGGTCTTTGTGATTAAATCTTCACTGCAACCCCAAGGTGTGACAGCAGTTCACACACTGATCCCTGAGCTTCAAACAAGCTGCTTCAGCTCAGCCACCCACCAGCTATTAAACGCCAGCGTCACAATTTGGGCCCTATTTAAATATTCAGCTGCAGAAAACCACCGTGGTAGCCCTGCTGATATTTGTACATCAAGATAAATTCCCACTGCTGCCAGAACTAGCAAGTCTAGAATATAAATGCAGTACTACCTTCTTTGGATTGCCATGAAAGCGTTCCCTGCCTGCTCTTCAAGTACTGATAGATGCCTGGTGACATCTGGCTTGAAAACATTGACAGGAGCTTCCTTAGGACATAAACACAGACCTTCCTTCTGCAAAACTAGTTTCCACTGTTGCATGACATGACAATGTACACTGGTGAAACAGTCTTTGGTTTCAAAATAATGCTGCAGGATTAAAAAGAAACAAACAAAACAAACCCAGCAATTAGACAAATGAAAATAAGGGTTTCCTAAGATCTACTCACACTGGAATGCATTAAACTTGTGACCTAGAAAGCACTGAAAAGCAACTGCCAACACCCACAGCAGTGTGCTTAGGAAGGGGTTTCCCTGAGTAATAAAGTGGAGTGCTGGGAAGAGACAATCACAGCAGCTTGGGCTGAAGATCAGAGTGAGCCAGGTCCTGATGTCATTCACAGGACACAAAACAGTGGCTTAAAAATCACAGAATATCCTGAGCTGGAAGGAACCCACAGAGATCATTGAGCCCAGCTCCTGGCCCTGCACAGACACCCCAACAAGCCCACCCTGGGCATCCCTGGCAGTGCTGTCCAAGCTCTCCTGGAGCTCTGGCAGCCTCGGGGCTGTGCCCATTCTCTGGGGAGCCTGGGCAGTGCCCGAGCCCTCTGGGGGAAAAAGGTTCTCCTGATATCCAGCATAAACCTCCCCTGACAAAGCTCCAGCCATTTCCTAACAAGACGCCAGAGAAGTGTGAGCGTTCAAAGCCTTCACAGACACTGAGAGCCTCCCACTACCTGCAGAAGGTGATGAGGTGGAGGCTTGTCTCAGATGATGGTGTGGGACTGCCAGGACACAGCAGAGGAATTGCTGTTCACTCCAAGCAGCATTCACAGTGGGTTTTTGGAAGGACAGGTGCTGTGAGCTCTGCAAAGCACTCACTACTGCTTGGGAAATGAAATCAAAATGCCTGTCTGAGGTGACATTCCTCCTCTGAATCAAAACCAATTTTATCCTCGGAGACTCACACCACCTGTCACACCCACTTTTTCCATTCAATGTTTTTGTCATTATTATAGTATCAGTAGGGAAGTATCTGAGCTATTCATTTATTCATTCATTCCCAAAGGCTACTACTGGCTTACCTGCATTGCATGTAACAAGTAATTAAGCATGAGGAAAAAAAAATAAGGAATGTGATTAACCAAGAACATGGAGAAGAAGTATATTAAAAAAGCAACTTCTCACTCTGGCAGTAATAAATGATGGTTTCAAGAACACAGCTCAAACTCCACTGTAATGTGGTATGCAAAGTCTGGGCACAAAATTGCCTGCAAGACTGGGAGGAGATAAAAAAAGTTCATCAGGTATAGAATTGATTAGCACAAGGCATCATTAACACAGGGTCAGGGCGTCTAGGGAAGGCAGCACAGGACAGCCAGCCCTGTTGGGATTAAAAAAACAAAACAAAACAAAACAAATAGGAGTTTGAATGCAACCATGTCTGCCAAATGCTGGGTGCCTCATTGGTAAACCCACACCGTAATCAAATCCTTCATCTCCTTAATTACAATGTAGGTTTGTTCCCAGGACTATGGCTGGGAAGGATGTCCTTGTCAAATAGGGAACATGGGTTACTCAGCCAGCATGAACCAAAGAGCTCAAATAAACTCCAAAACATGGAAGATTTTCCGTGTACCCATTGCAACAACAGCTCTCAGCAGTGAGACTTAAAAATTATATGGGTCAAATCTGAGGAGAAGCTCACAGTGTGACTTCACTCTCCTCTCCACCTGGGACACAGCTCCCTCCAAGGAGATCCCTAATTTCACCCCTGCCTCATCTCACTTGCAGACTCCTGCTTAGCCTATCTTAATCAGCCTGGCAGCTCCCACAAGCCAAGGGAAGACTTCAATTAGAGATAAGTGACAGGATTTGGCTCAAAGGACAGACTAAAATGAATTGGCACCTAGACTTGAACTTAAAACCAAACCTATTCATTGAGACTTGGAACAGTTTCTTTATGTGGAATGGGGAAAATCAGAAGCTCTTACAAATCTGAAAAAACAACAGAAACTGAAGTAGTAGCTGAGGCTTATATTAGTCATCTGAAAGGATAGGAATCATTAACAGCTTTCAGACAATGTTGGCCAGACCTTTCTCCCACGCCAAGCACATCTACCTCAGGACTTAGTTTAGACCAAATTTCTGCTTTTTTTTATCTCATGCAAGCACAGAATGAAACACAGTCTTTACCAGAGGAAAAAAAACTACTTTTGGGACATTTTAGATCTAAGAAGCAGCCTCACCAACAAAGAGTAGAGCCTCAAAAAAATAATGTTATTATTTCAATTATTCAAATCTCGGAAAATTCAGATACTCCCCCAATTCACATTCTCCACGTGGATTCTGTAGCAGAAAAAATTGGGCCTGCCAGCCAAAGCTCTACTTGTCTTCTGCCTTTCTAATCTTTAGACAAGCCTAACAAGTTGAGCTAATTCACACAGTGAAACATATCTCAGAGACTTTGTATATGAAGTAATTAAAATAAATAAAACCAGTATGGATAATGATAGAGCAAATCAAGTGCATATGAATTCAGTCAGTGACTCACTGCTCCCTTGTTTTCCTTATTGGAAAACTTGGCTTATCACCATACCGAGGTGACGATGAGTCAGGAAACTGGCATGAGCCACAAATTGCAAGGAAATTAAAATAAGTGTCTACAAAATCTCTTTTTGGAGAGATTTTGGTGATATTTGCTGGCTTTGTATGGATGTGGTTATGGACTTCACAGTTCTAACTTCATGGTTTTCTGACTAGATAAAATCAAAAAAGGAAAGAAGCATTTATGAGTTCTAGAGACAATATATAATGATTGGGCTCTTGTTCTCAGAATCAATTTGATGCATTTACTTTAATAAAAGTATATATTTAAACCAAATTTGAAGCATATTACCATATTCTACTGAATGCTTGATACTATCTTATCAAGTAAATAGGTGGGTATTAATCACTTGGAACAAGTCAAAGCACATGCAAATATTTTAACAGTACTAAACTGAGAACTAACAGCGTGCATGGCATGAGTGTAACAGTTCTGAACCCAAGTCTATGCAAGCACAACCACCTCACTCACACAGACCATGAGAATTTGCTCTGTTACACCTTCTGACACACCACCTGTTGGATTTGAGGTTTTCAGGCAGGTTGGGAACACAAATCCCACCAAAAAGCCTAGGACATCATGTGCACTTCTATGTACAAGCAGCTGTGTCTCTGGAACTCATTGATATTATTTCACAATAATAAAATTCAATTAAAACTGTTAAACTAAAAAAATCAGAGAGACAAAAAAATACAAATTTCAAGGCTGTGAAGGTGAAAGAAAGCCTCAACATTCTCTAGTTCCACACTCTAGCAAGTGAGGAGTTTTTACCCACTTCATTCTCTCCTACATCCATGCACATTTCTGTGACACAGGAGACTGAGTGAACAACTGGGGTAATTAGTGACTGATGATTTACAGCAGATGACAGCTAATTTCTCTACTTAAGAAGATTTCTATCAAATCTGTAGAAATGTGCACCCAGATTGGACATACTTCCAAGTGACTGCATCTCATCTCTCATTTGCATTTTGCTTTGGCCTGGCAGTGCCTCGGAGCTATTTCGGAACATCACAAGCTGTCCAGGGCACATTGATATATTCAATGTAATTGTAAGGAGCTTCCTATTCTTTTTTACCACAAAGAATGTTTTACAAAATGCAAGAGAGATGCCAGATGCAGAGCTACCTTGTACAGAGTGATCTGCAGAAGAGCAGCAGCCAGGAGCAGAGCAGCCCATCAGGGAATGTCAGGCACATTCCGGGCAGGTTTCTGCAGTGCACAACTGTCAGATTTCTCAGGCACAGATGGAAACGTCCACTGTCATGGTCCTGGGCTAACAAAGAGCTCTTGTCATCAACTTCATGCCAGTCCAGGGGTGTAAGAGCACATCTCCAGTGCTCCTGCACGCTGATTTTCACAAGTGGCTGTGCAATGTTAATGTCCACCAATCTCCCTCTGTGACCTAGATCTGGGCAGATTCATGAGGCTTTAAGTGCACAAGCAGGAAAAGCTGGAATTGTCTATAGCACCTACTCCACAGATTAAAATCTGGATAAAACTGTGATACGAACTTGGTGCTGCCACCCACTTTTAAGACAACAGGAAATCTGTAAAAGAACCCAAAGCCCCACTATTTCAAGTAGCTACCTAAACCTTGTTTAAAATTCCACATGGAAAGCCTTTGGACACAGATAAAAATACTTACCCTAACTTTAGTAGTCCCAGAATAGCCTTTACTCTTAGACATATGCTTTAAACCCCCCTGAGACTCTGCTGCTGAACATGGCAAGTAGGTTCCTGAATCTGTCATCCTGCATAAACAATCATGGAATGGTTTAGGTTGGAATGGATATTAATGTTCATCTTGTTCCAAACCTCTGCCATGGGCAGGGACACCTGCCACAAGACCAAGTTGCATCCAAGCTGGCATGGAACACTTCCAGGGATGGGCACCCACAGTTTCTCTAGGCAGGTTGTGCCAGGGCCTCACCACCCTCACAGCTGAGAATTCCTTCCCAATATCCCATCCATCCCTGTCCTCTGGCAGTAGGAAGCCATTCCCCCTTGTCCTGGCACTCCAGGCCTTTGTCCAAAGTCCCTCTTCAGCTCTCTTGGAGCCCCTTTAGGCAAGAAGGGGCTCTAAGGTCTCCCCTGAGCCTGCTCTTCTTCAGGCTGAACAAGCCCCACTCTCTCAGCCTGTGTTCATAAGAGGAGAGGATAGAAGGAAGCATAAGAGGCCACTGTAACACAATGCTTCCTTTCACCCACCTCTTTTCCCTGTTCTTTAGAGCACCATAATTAGGACTTTTGGGGTGCCCTCACCCACCCTGATCTGGAGGGCACTAAGATCCCTACAGCAGCTTCTCATATCCAACACACATTCCCTTCCTCCTATTCCTTCTCTCCATTCTGGTACTCAGCTGGGGAACTCTCCCATCACAAGTACACTGACCTGCAAGAATCCTAGTGTGTGCATGATGTAAATAAATTAAAAGGTCCTGTTTTATCCTCACATGCTCTGAGGGAGACATTTTTCCCACAGATGAGGTTTGGGGGTACATTCCTACACACCACCAGTGTTGGTTCTGGGAACCACCTTGAGCTTTGTGCCACAAGTGTTTAAAGCAGCCACTGCAGAGCTCTAGCCATGGACATTTTAAAATTTATGTGTGAGTGGAAATGCCCTTCTGTCACTGCCCACTCCAACATCTCCCACAGATTAAAATACCTTTCCCTGAGCACAAACAATGTAACACTCCTCACACGCATTTATCTCCCACAGAAACACACTGAGAGTTTTTATTTCATTCTGGGTCCTGGTCAGGCTGTGCCAGGTCACAGTTGAGTATGGTGCCCAACTGTCCATTAGTTATTCTAAGCAAAGTGTCTTTAAATGCATCTCACTGACAAAGCAAGTGGCTTTGTACAGGTAATTAGTAAGAGCACACAGGTATTCAAAGATCTATGTAGGGCACAAAAGCTTGTTAAGGAACCCACAGCTTACCCACAGCACTATTAGAGGAAACAAACCAGCTTTGGAGTTATCACAGGAGATATTTAAATGCATCCATCTAGCTTCTTAAATGATCTAGTAAAGAATTTACTATGTTCTATAATAGGTCCATAGCTGAAAAAGCAAAAATCTGTGGATAAAAGCTTATACCTGCATGAGAGTGTGTACTCAGATGAGAATAGGAGACACTAAAATAAACATGACAGTGAGGGCTTCTCCAGAACTGCAAGAAGTCAGTGGTGTGAGCATGTGGCTACAGTGAGACCAGGAAGTCCTCATAGCACAGAAAGGACTTGTCCTGTTTTTTAATAGAGTGTTTTTTTCAGTGCAAATTGCAGCAGTTTCTGGAGCTAAAACACCCTTCACAACAGGTTTTTGATTTTGCCAAGCTGCACTGCCACAGGACCTTCATGAGGAAGGCTGTAACAGGACAGTGATACACACTCCTAGATGACACAGCAAAACCTAAATTCAACCCTGAATTAGGAGACAATTTCTCTGTTCTCAATCCTGACACTACATCACTATTTAACCTTGGGTATGTTACTTGATCATGCAGAATTTCAGAGTCTGCATTAGCCTAATGAAGATAATAACAATAATCATGTGTGTCACAGATACAGTTGGGCTTGGTTATTATGTTCTTATGAAGTGCTTGGAAGAGCCCCAGATGAAAGGGAAATTAGGAGAAGGAAGATTAATTATAAGATGTGCATCCCAAAGAAAAACCAGACAGGAACATTGTTGTTGCTGTTATTAGTGGAGAGTCTGTCTGATTTAGGCCAGCTTTTATTTATCTGTTGGTAAAGCAGACCCATTTTAATCACTTTCTACGTTCAAATTTTATTTGTAGATGGTGGGAAGGTGATAGAGGCTGCTGAGCTTCTGATACTGCAGACATAAAGGCCTTTGATCAAAGGTCTGATTTCACAGTAACCAGTGTCTGTGATATGACAAGTCTGCCTGTGTTTTTACTGTTGTGAGGCAAAACAAGGAACCAAAAGTTTACTGCCACTCTGAAGGAAGGAAAGACCAAGACTGAAGAAAAGGAAGAACTTCCTGTGGCTCAAGACTCCATAGTGAACACAGTCATAGTGGGAAATATTGCATCCAAATTATATTAACAAGCACTTGGGTATTTAACAAAAACTTACGCAAATGGAAATATCTTTTCTACAGTGATTTTGTCTTGGGAAGTGCCAAGTATTTCTCATTTTGGTTAGTATCTTTGCCTAGGGAAAGGGACACAGGGAAAGGCACAGCGACACATCTGAGCTCACATCTCACAGAGCAGCACAGCCCAGAAAGGGACCCGAGTGTTCCCCCAGGCTTCAGCCTGGGCTGCTCCCCCCTGGAGCTGCCTTCCTCCTCTGCCAGAGATCAACCCTTGCTGCTCCTGCAGCATGCTGAGAGCACCCCAGAGATCCCAGAATCACTGAGGCTGGAAAAGACATCCGAGATCATGAAATCCAACCTGTTCCTCACCCCCACCTTGTCACCCAGCCCAGAACACTGAGTGCCACCTTCAGTCATTCCTTGGACACCTTCAGGGATGGGGACTCCAAAGCTCCCTGGGCAGCCCCTGCCAAGGCCTGAGCACCCTTTCCATGGGGAAATTCTTCCTGATGTCCAACCTGAGTGTCCCCTGGTGCAAGTTGAGGCTGTTTCCTCTTACCCTGTCCCTGTTTCCTGGGAACAGAGTCTGACCCTCCCCTGGCTGGCCCCTCCTGTCAGGGAGTTGTGCAGAGCCAGAAGGTCCCCCTGAGCCTCCTTTCCTCCAGGCTGAGCTCCCCCAGCTCCCTCAGCCATTCCTCTCTCCAGACCCTTCCCCAGCTCCACTGCCCTTCTCTGGACATGCTGCAGCCCCTCAATGAATGCCAAACTTAAATTCAACACCACCCAATGACAAATATAGTTCCAACTCTAACTTCATTGTGATACCAAATTTCATGAAATATCCCTTGGGGCATTCAGTAATGAATTGCTTAAAAAATAGATGAGTACAGGAACCTGGGAAAAAATTCATAATTGCACGTTCTTTCCAGGACACATAAACTCCTTGCTTTCACCTTGCATAGAAAGTTTTCAGATTTTTTAAAAAATAGGGTAGTATTGAACCCTTCATTTCTCAAGAGTGAGATTTTTGAAAATTGCTGTCAGCAGTCACCTACATCTTAATTTGTGATAGTTAACAATAGAGCAGAAGAAATAAAGGACATCGCCTCCACTTGTTTCAGGAGACATTGTAATACAGCTAAAGGAGTTTCACCCCTTAACTATAAACAGTAAAAGGCTCTAATTTGTTCAGCTTCTGATCATGAAATGTGCATTAATTCCTTAATGACAGGTGCACCTTGGAGTCAGGACAGCTAGTCACTAGATCAGGAGTTAACCACAGCACAGGGCTCAGAAAAGCCTGCATCTTTTCCAAAGAAGGCCTTGGCAAGGTCCCACAAGCCAGTGCACAGCAAGTTTATAGCAAAGGTTATTTCCTAAAAGTAGAACTAATGATCCCTGGTTTTCTATGGCTTTATGCTTGAGACAGCAATCTCCAGACTTTTTCAGAGGTGGTGGATACTCAAAATCTTTTGTCTTTGTGGTTTCTTTCACATCTCATAGACATTAAGTTCATGTTACAGGGACTCCCTCCTTTCCCTGGCTTCAAATGTCTATGAAACCTCCAGGAGTATTGTGTGGTGGAGAAATCTTCCTTCAAGTGTGGCTGAAACTGCTAATGGATTAAAACAGTTAGAGAGGAGGGCAATAATGAATAACCCAGAGAGAGACCAACTTACAAAATACCCTCTGTTTAAAGGAACTGCTTCCATTGCAATTTACGGGAATTGCTGAAGTTCTTTTATTTTCTATTACACATTCTCTCCCATAGTGACTCTCCTGTTTCAGAACAGCCATCTGCATTACAGGAGCAGAGTCAGCCACAGCAGGTCCTCCTCTCCATACAGAAGCAAACCTGCAGTGTTATTCCACTGCATCTATAAACTTGTAAAAGTGTGCATTATCTTGTCTCTTACAACTCTCTCTTCTGTTACTCAATGCTGTTGGTCATTTAGTAAGATAAAGTAAGATTTAGTAAGATAAAACACCACACAACTTTGGTCGTGGCTGGATTTTGGGGTAGTCCCTAACTCCCTTTCCTTATCTCAGGATGTTTTGTAAGAAGTGGAAAGCTGTTAAATCTTCAGAGATAATCAAGATCAGTCACAGGCGCTGCACATAAGGAACTAACACTGAAATAAAGCAAACAGAATCTTTCCCTACCTACTCACATCCTTCTTTTGCATAGAAATACCTAAGCAGCTGAAGAGATGGGGTCAGGAAGAACATGCTTAGCCACCAAATAGAACACAAAATGCAGAGTTTTGATGAAGAAGCCTGTTGGTGTCCTGTGAACTTGCTTTCTCACTGAGAGAAGAAAAAATAAAAGATCCATTTCAAAAGTAAAAGGCAACTCAATCCTAAATCTGGACAGATGGGAATCCACACACTGGTGCTGCACTTCAGCCACTGGTATCAGACACTTCTTTCAGGAAACATGTCAATCCTTTTGTTCATTTATTCTTGAGTTAGACATTAAGCAGAAAATAAAGCACCTGAGTTGTATGCCCATTAGAATGCTGCATAATACGGAGGGGAAGAAATAAAAACAGTGCCAGTCTGAAGCAAAAGGGAAAACTAGCCTCAGTGCTGTTTGGGTACTGAAGGTAACACACAGTATTGCAAAATGTTTGTCTGGCCAGTAAATTTGCAGTAAATGAGGATTCAGGAAGTACTGCAAACTCTGAGCACCAAAATTGATACCATCAGATAAAGTGATTGTTGGATATAAGAAACTCTGTGTCGAGCACTCTGCTGTGGGGGATGCCTGTTGGAGGTGGAGAGTAGGCTTAAGATCTTGCCTAACTGTGGCATGTCACACAGACTTTATCCTGCTCCTGGCACTGGCTGGAGCCCTGCCTGGCTCCAAGCAGCCTCCTGGGGCATGAGGTGTTTGCTGGGCTCCTGCTGAGCACCGCTCACATCAGTCCCTCTGTGCTGAACGAGGAGTTCGCTCTGGAAAGAAGCACAGAACACACCGTGGTGCTGCTGCTGGTCCCACTGAACATGTTTGAGCACATATGGGCGGCAGGTAAATCCACGAGGACATGACAAGATAGACAGGTGAGCTGCCCCAGCACAAAACGCTCTGTTTTCAAACAGGCCAAAGCGCTTTCGAGGGCGCTTTCAAGTCAGGCCAACCCGGCGCTGTGAGTGCCACCCAAAGCCGGCAGATAGGTGAGCAGGTCTGAGCAGGCAGCAGGTGCCCCCGGGAGGGAGTCACTGCCCCCGGGGAGCTGCAGCATTCCTCGCAGCCTCCGCGCCGGAACGCTCTTCAGCCGGGGCCCAGAAGCAGTTTATTCCAGAAGCTCTCCCCCGCGAGGTATTGCGGATGATGGAAATTAAAACAAGGGAAAATTAATCTTTTTATTAATTTAGAAAGATGCAATTCGTGACTCATAGAGAGCTTGTATAAATAATGACATTGTTTAAATCTTATTTGTAATTTGACTTAAAGCCAAAGACTTTCAAAGCTGCGCTGAGAATAAGGCATCCAACTTGTCTAATTTATTGTTATTTTAAGCAGGTACTGTATGCCCAAATTCCCTTGGCAGATTATATCTCAGCTTAAGTGTTTTGCTAGAGGTAATTTTCACATGTTCATGACAGCAGCAATGAGAGGAAGGAAATCAAACAAAAGAGAATTCCATCTATGTCATCCAATTTCTTCCTCTCTCTGGCAAGCCTGGAAGTGCTTTGTGCACAACTGAGAAGCTGCACATTCCCTTTACTCCCCCTGGTTTGGCAGGGAAGAGAAAGTGAAAGTGAGGAAGGACCAAAAGCAAGTAGTTTGGGAATAGAAATAAACCAATAGGTTTTCTTTATCTGCCATGCAATCTTAGAAAAATTAAAAACTGCTCTTTTTGCTACTTCTTCTCATTCTATGAGGCACCTGTTTATTCATTACAGTGATGGTAATAAGGAACACAAACTCACAAGTAGATCACCTTGAAAGTCTTGTTCATGCTTCCTCAGATTCCTGCAATTCCCAACCACAGACTTACATTTAATAAGGATCAAAAAATATGTATAGAAAACTAGAAGTTACCAAGGGGGAAATAATTTGTGCTAATGTATATATAAACCTGGAACAGCAATCTGCCTAGGAAATGAGTCTGATTAACACCTTGCTTGAAATACCCCTGGCAGGCTTGGAGGGCACCTGGTGATCCTCAAGGAAATGGCTGCAATTTTGAGGACCTGTCATATAGCTGGTTGTTCTGGAAAAGTTGGACAGGGAACAAAAATGATTGGAGAAGTGCCTAACATATATCTACTGCTTTTAAACACTTACCACAGTGCTGCACTTGTTGCATGAAATCCAAGATGTAGCAAACACATGGAAAATGATCAGCCTCCTAACACATACAACTGCTAGCAGCCAGAAGGATCACAGTCACCCATTCATTCAGTACAGAAGTTGGGCTGGGAAAGAGTTACCATCCATCCTTCTTCAAGACACTGTTTTACCATGAGAAATTTCTACATATAAGTATAATCAAATTCGAAAAATCCTATATTTACCAGGACTGCAGGATATATATTATATATTCAGAAAAATTCTTCCCTAAATCAGCTTTTTTTTCTCCCTGCTACTAGGAATCTGGGCTGCTCCTCCCCAAATGAAGAAACTTGCTTTTCATGTCAACTCAAATTGCAATGCAATGGATTTCATATTTGTTTTGTCTCCTACTCGTTTTGCTCCCACTTTGTGATGGACCTGACACTGAGGAATCAGAGCTGCTCCTTGCACCCTGAAACCAAATAGAGCAGGTTCTCTTTCTGTGTTCAGAAACAGGATCAGCAGTTTTACTTTTATATGGCCATTATTTAAAAACACACACACAACCTTTTCCAACCTGGAACTGACTTTCAGTTTCTTTCTTGTCTTAGCTGTGTCCCTTTCAGTGTCTGCTACAGGTAAGAAAATACAGCTTGGTATCTTCAAGGCAGAGACTGAGAAATCTCTTGCCATTAATGCATTTTAAATGGCCTGTAATTTCAGAGAACACCATTAATTCATGTTCTCACATGTGGGGTCACAAACTGCTCTTCCCTCTCTTCTGATGTGCTAAGGGCCCAGAGAAGGACTGCAGATATTGAGGGACAATAGACATTAGATGTTAAAAATCAAAGTATTAGAAATTACAAAGACATTTATCAAATGCAGACACACTCTATCCTACACCTCCCTTCTTTTTTGTATAATTTCCTCCTTTTTATATTGTTATTAATGCCATTTTTGGGGAGAGAAGAGGAAAAAATACTCACCTCGGGCACACCACCCTAGGATACTGCAAAAAGAAAAGACTGCATAAAACATCTATAGACATAAGGTTCCTGCTGTGTGCTGGAGGCAGAATATATCACCATTCAGCTAAATGGTGCAATAGAGAAGTGGAGAAAAACTGCAGAAATTGTTTTGAAAACAAAAACAAAAAACTGCTTTCCTGGAGCTATCATCAGGTTTGCTTGTCAGATCAGATTTTTTTTCCTATGCTCCATTCAAATGCAAAGAAAATGCTTGAGGAAAATTGCTAGTTCTGATATTTACACCCTTCACATATGCAGCTGGAATGAGATTTCTGCTGTGGTGGAGCAACAGCATCAACAAAATAGTCTAAGCCTAATGGCAGTCACACTGCAAGCACTATTTAAACATATGCAAAGGATTTCTTGATTCCCTGCTACATACTTTCTAGTAAACTTCATGCTTATATAATTTTAAGTACTTCTTTTACAGCAAATTTTAGGAAAATGGACCAACTCAGTGTAAGATGAGTTTGAAAGTAGAACTGAAGGAAGGAGGTTAATAAAGGTAGATGCAGTAATCTGTAGATGTGGCACTTGGGGACATGGTGACCTTGGCAGTGCTGAGGAAACAGACTTGATAATCTTAAAGGTCTTTTCCAATCTAAACAATTCTATGATCCCCTGAGAAACCTCCCCACTTCAGCCAGGAAAGCAGAAGCTTCACAGAAGTTCCACATAAGGCAAATCTTTCCTGAATTACCAGCAAACATTTGTTATGTTTTAGTTTCCATCTGACAGCAGCACACGTTCTCCTCGTGCTATGGCTTTCCAAGGAAATCCAGAATCAGCCCAAATTTTTAGAGAAGTAGGATTTAAGGAATGCCATCTCCTGTGAGATTTGGCATTCTCCTTAAAACAACTGTTACTGAATGCTTTAAAACTAAGCTCTACAATCCCACGTGGTTGTACAAGAACTCCCCGAACAGGCTCCAAATCCAGAATACAACTCAGTCTCATCCAAAACCTATTTATCTCTAAGTTTCATAGTAAAGTTGAAAGGTCTACTCATTATTGTGGCCATGGTTGTAGCAATTATTATCTGTAGAGTGCAAATTTCCATCAGACATCAGCCTCATAACTTTATTTATTTTTTTACAAACAGAAAAATGATGATTCCTGACACAAAAATCTTGCTCAGACATAAGACAACAAAGCCACAGGTTAATAGAGACACAAATGAAAGGAGAATACAAGAAAATAATGCATAATTTCTGTCTCTTTGAAAGGTATCCAAAGGTTTAGGTATTAGGAAATACATCTTCACTGAAAGGGTTGTCCAGCCCTGGCACAGCTGCCCAGGGCAGTGGTGGAGTCACCATCCCTGGAGGGCTTTAACAGCTGTGAGGATACAGCACTTAGGGACATGGGTTAGTGGTGGCCTCGGCAGTGCTGGGGGAAGAGTTGGACTCAGTCTTGGAGATTTTTCCCAACCTAAATGAGTCTATGATTCTGTGCTGATCAACTCAATGCCCTTTTTTATTATATAACTGCTGCAAAACAAACTCTGTGTCCATAGAGCTACAAGTAAATAAAATCCTCTGCCTTTTGCTTTGTTAACAAAATACTACCATGCCTTAAGGACGTTGTCTGGGGTTTTGCCCCCACAAAAATTTAATTGCCTAATCTTTCTTATCCGATCAGCGCAGTGTCTCAGTACTTTGCTTATCAGCTGCTTATTCCCAGAAACCTGCCCTGCCCTGATCCTCTTGCTGCTGCTCCCCAAGTCACCTGCCAAAGCAACTACTTGTGTGGCCATGCCCAGAGTAGAGAGGGAGCAGAATCACCTTGGAAGGGAAAGGGAAGAGAAAGGGGAATGTGTGTCTATGTATTACTTTCCCCTCCCTGCAGAAAACAACGACTGACTGAAGCATGTCCTAATTGTCACCTCCATTGCTCCAGCTAGATACAGGCTGGTTCCAGAGCCTCCTAAAGTGCTCTCAGTTGCATCAATTTCCTCTTCAAGTCCTTTATAGCAACTGATGTGTTCTGAATCACGTCAATTTCTGTCATAGTACAGGTATTTAAAAGGCCTCCATCGACATATTTTTACTTACAGCCCTTGCCATCTTTCTCCCTTTCACACACACTTACTCTCTCAGAATAAGCAGGGAAAGCTTCCTGTTTTAATGCATACTTCCATCAGTTGCAAACAAGAGGTGTGAAAGGAAATTAGGCATGCAAGTCAGCTCATTCACAAATTAACTGCCTATTCATTTGCAGGAGCACTGGAAGGCTCTGCCAAATAAGAGGAGGTGAGCAGCAGTGCTTTTCTAGCAGCCTGGAAACAACTGGAGCAGGTAGGTGACTGATACCTCCATCTCTCTGAGAAGCCATTCCAGGATCAGCTCCTCCTGGTTGCTGCTCCCAGTTTCCAAGCACAAGGTAGACATCAGCATCATCACCAACACTACAATATTAATGATAAACAACTAACTTACTGTGAGTACTGATTATTTGGGAGGAGTTTTTATGTACCAGAGAGCCTTGCTGCACCAGGTGGGAAAGCAAAGCCCGAGAGGCTGTGCTTAGTTATCCCAGGGCATACAGCAGGTCTGAAGAATGCTCTCCCTGGAAGAAGGGCCACCTGTGTACTCCATGTGTGCCTGCTGAAGGACCCTGATGTGACTGAGCCTCCCCTCTCTCCTTTTCATCCTAGCTGTCCTGCTGCCAGCACCACTGCCAGGGTGCAGCAGCTGAAGGGCACAGAGACTTCTGCAATGGGATCTGCTCCTGTGGACCCGTGGGCTCTGAGGTAATACAAACAGCAACACTTCAGGGCACTGCCCAAAACTAAGCCTGAGCTCTCTGTCCCTTTGCCCATTTATCCTAATACAGGAAAATAAAGTAGTAAAATCTAGATCTCAGTTGTACAGTATAAACACTCTGCAACTGCCCTGTATTCACACTAACATGAAGAGACTTGAGCCCAGCTATTTTCCTTCCAAACTTCACATTACTCAACTTTGATCAAGATATGCTTATCCTTTCCTTTCTGAAACTTTTCAACCCAAAATAAACATTACTCTTTCACAATTAAACGTCTTTAAAGAAATCCATGACTAACATTTCACAGCACATTTGAAAAATAGATGCTTGCAGCCTATCAAGTAAAGCATTTTGCTTAAATTACACACTCTTCTTTCATTAAATTCCAGCATGTGGTTTTGCCTTCTCTCCATCCCTGGGCCTGCACAAGAGAAGACTGCAGGCCCATATTCTCCTTCATATTAAAACAATATAAATCCCCATTCGTTTGTTGAGAAGCAGATAAAGATGGTCAACCTTATCAGTGTTGCCAAGAGCAGAGAGATGGAGGTAAGGAAAAGCCAGTGAAGGAATCCATGCCCACAGCTATGGCACAGGTGATCCACATGCTAAGCAGAGCTCCAGTCTCCTGACATAACCAGCACAACAGTGCCTTAATGGCAATTCCTAAGTGTAAATGGAAACAGAACATAATTACTGTATAACCAAAGAAGCTTCCCCAGGCATTTCAGCTTTAAGATGCATCCATGACTACTTTAGTAAGCATCAAGACTTCAGCAAATTTTAGAGCTGAGCAGAGAAGTAAAACTATATAGAGCTGAAAGTATCTTTGCACTTCGAGACTGACCTCCATTCACTGCTTCAGTTACCTCATAAGCCCCTGAGAATCTGAATAGCTGGTTAATTGCATTTACTTGTCATGTCCTCTTACTTGAGAGATCCATACTAAGGCTATGAGAGTAGTGATAGTCATAACAACAGGAGATGCCAAGTAGATAAAACTGATGTAAAAAGCAAACAACAAAGAGCATGGTTAAATTTCTTCAGACTCCTAGAAAAACCCCAAACCCAACAACAAAAACAACAAAACCAAGATGAAACCCAACTGAAATTATGAAAACCATATCAAAGTGCAACTCATATTCATCTCTCCTTTAATCTCAGCATTTCAAGTTTTGAGATTTGATAAAAAATGATATATTCTTTCAGTTTATGACATAACAGTTAAACATATGGCATAAAATGAAGAGACTGGGTGCTAGCTGAACCTCAAAGCATGTAGCTAATGATTTCAAACCAGCCAAAGGCCCATAGCAATAGCTGACCCTTCCAGCAGTTGATGGGAATTAAAGAGCAGGGCATATTATTTGGAAAATTCCTGGATTTTCCATAACAAACACCTCAGAATTGTTCCCACAGTATTTTGATCTCATATATTGAAGCACTGCAGAAGAAGACAGCCTGTTTCTCCAGCACACCCTTCTGCTGGATGGTCACACTGCTTTCCAAAGGGTACAAACCCTACAGCTGACACACAACCCAGCTGCTGACACACTCACAGCAGGCACCTCCTGTACCCCTGCTCATCCTCACTGCCTTCCCAGGGCTTTCTGTCCCAGCAAACCCAGAGCTGCTCTTCCTCCCTGCAAGGAGCCTCCACCTCCACCAAACAGAGAAACATCATGCTGAAGAGTTTAAAGTGTTCAAAATTCCAGCTCAGAAAGAGAGAACTGTCCACGGCCAACATTTCTAAAGGCAAAATTACAGCATGCGGGAATTACAGATCTGCAGACAAACCAGCAATTTGTGAGGAATTCAAGTCACCAGGAGCGACAAATTAGGACCACAACGCTAACAAAATTAGACACAGTCTCCTTTTAACCTCATCTCTATTTTAAGAGTTTGGGGTTTTGTTGGTTTGGGTTTTTTTAAAAGGGTTTGTATTTGTTTTGTTGTTCAAGTTTCCATGAAATCGGGCTGAGAGCAACTGTTTAAGAACAACGTTTCTCCATCATTTACTCTCTTTACCTTAGGATGTGTAAAATTATGCCCATGCCTGTACAAGGAGGTTTCTCTCAGCCATTTAACAGTGACAGAGTCACCCAGCAGAGATAAATTCAGTAGCCACATGAAAAGTTCCATCATCTTTGCAAACATGCTGCTTGACTGGAGGCTGTCAGCTCTGAGGTTTTTTTTCTTTAGGTTCCCTTGCATTCCTCAGTCTTTTCCCAACTGGGAACAATACTAGAGCCAAAAGGCAGCTCTTTCCCAATGGGACTCTCACTCATCTACATGTCAATAAAGTGAACTATGGAAAAACTAAACAAGAACCAAGCCAACTCCCACCGGCTCCACTCAATAACAATAAAATCACACAACAGCACCTTTAAAGCCACGCCTGTTCATTTGGATAATTACTCTAACAGCCCATCTAAGCATGGCCTCAGCCCCGTCCCCAATGGAGAGACCAAAACCTGAAGGAGAAGGAGGAAACAGCTCATCTGCTGAACACAATGTTCGGAAATGTGAGGTGAACATTCCTCACCACAGCAAGATAAATGTTCCCACCCCAGCACAAAGAAAGGGTTCATATTTCATATATTTTCCATTGTTTGAGCTTGCTTGTAAGCAAGTACATTTAGCAATCACCAATGGGAGAGACTGAGCAGCTAAAAAGATTATCACATTTTTAACAATGCAACAGCAGAATCAACAAGGGAGGCTGCACCCTGTTCAGTTCCACTAAGGTTGTCCAAATCTAGCAGAGAGGCACCTTTC
This sequence comes from Notiomystis cincta, assembly GCA_013398075.1. Taxonomy (NCBI): domain Eukaryota; kingdom Metazoa; phylum Chordata; class Aves; order Passeriformes; family Notiomystidae; genus Notiomystis; species Notiomystis cincta. Next base: position 169,719 of record VZRX01008759.1, on the reverse strand, counting down.
CATGGGTACTGTTACATGTAACACTCACTCACGGGATGTGCATTATCTGCTGCACAAATGAAAATTATCCATCCCATGAAAAGTTATCCTCAGTGGGGGGGCTGCAGCAATGAACACCAAAGGAAGCCAAACACCAACGTTTAGTGCTTAGTCTAAGCAGGGCTCTCATAAAGATCACCTGCACTCATCCTGTCTCACTGGTCTTCAGTGGTAGAAAGGGAGTGGATACACGTCTGTGCGGAACCAAAGAATTCTGGATTGAAACAAGTCACTACTTTGAAATGTAAAATATTTCAATGGGATGGCTTCGTGACATAAGGAAATACCCTGTAGGTAGCGATGGAGGCGGTTGTTTTAGACTGATTTGTCTCTGAGGAGTTCATCGGGCACTGAAGAGCACAGAGCAGGGACTTGCAGAGCCCTGGCAAGTCTCACAGCCTGGTGCCTGTTCCACACTCATGGGCTGCTGCACCTCCATCCTGCCCAGACAGCAGCTGCTGTGGCTGGCACAAGGTTCTGCACAGGGAAAGGGCAGCAGTCTTGTACTCCAGGGAAGGCACAACGGCCAAGGATCTCAATAGAAACAGCAAGGGAGGCTTTACCGACCTACAAAGGGTTTCAAAGAGAAGTCTGCAGTGTTGCATGAGCGACTGCTCCAGCTCGAATGACACAGCATCCTCACACAGCTATCACTGCCCAGCCAGTGCTGCCTTTATGTGTTTAACACAAACCTCCTAACACTGCCTGCTCTAGCTTTCATTATATGCTCTGAAAGCACTCTTCTACTGGACCCTTACAAAAATAATGGTGAGCATTTATGGACAAAGACAAGCTTTAGAAGACTGGCAAGGAATTAAGTGTCCTTAAAACTATTAATTGGGATGGAAGGAACAGGGAACGCTTATCAGTACAGGCTGCTGGCACACGAGGTCACAGCAGCAGCCAGGCATGGCAGGTGCAAGTGATGAAATCTGTGTGCACATTCTGGAGGGACAGCTTCACACAGAGCTGCTCTTCTCCACCGCGGCTGCTGCCGCTGCTTAATGTGATTGCACACAAGTGAGAGCCGGGGGGAGGGAGGGAAGGGAAGCAAAGACAGGAGCAAGGACCCTCTGGGCACCCATGTGGAAGGTCCTGGGCGCCCGCAGCTGCAGCCGCAGCGCGGGGCTCTGAGCAGGATGGCCGTGAAATTACAGGGGCACCAGAGAGCTGACACGGCCCGAGCCTCCGGGAGACGAAAAATGACTTGCCTTCCCCTCAGCAAACCACACGCCGCACAGCAATTTGGACTGGAAAGATCCTAGTCTGGATTTAAAGGGAAACTAAGCCGCTAAAAGGCGCAGATCCCCGAGCAGGAGGGTCTGGAGTCACGGGTGAACATCCCTCACACACTCTGTGACACTTCGTCCTTAACACTTGCGGGTCCTACATTCTCTCAGCTTTCCACCAACCAAGCCTTTTACTACCTGGCTTTTTAAGAACTGCCAAGAGACTCTTTTGTAATGATAATCTCTAACCTAAAATTATCCAAAGTGTGCTCTTGCTTCCCTCTAGCCCTGAAATCTTACAGAAGCACCCTGGGACTGTTCCTTTAAAAGACAGAACAATTCAGTCTCTATTGAATTCTGGGTTAAAAGTAAAAAACTCAAAGCAAAAAACCCTGAGTCTAGGATCAGGTCCTCCAGACTAAACCCAAGAATATCACTAAAGAAGAAAAATTGCTCTTGTTGAGACATTTAGATACAAGATATTTTTAAATCTACCTTAAAATTGTTATGACATTACCTACCAGAGTCTAATTATACTTTCATAATTATATGTATTAATATCTAAAGTGTGTAATTACAAAGGAGCCAATATATTTTAGAAACACCATACTTATAAACCTATTTTTTTAAATTGAAATTTCCTGCATGACTGTAAGATCTGTATTTTAGTTCTCCTGTCTTGATGACTCAATACTAGCAGAGGAAACTGGAGTCCACATGTTTGAATGGAAGCTGCAAACAGGGATCTTCTATATTATGTCAAAGCCATTGGTCAAAAAACCCACCAAAGCCTTGCTTCTGCAGAATATAAGAAACTGAAAACAGTGAAGAAATAAAATAAAAGAATGAATGAATGAATGAATAAATAAATAAATAAATAAATAGATAGATAATTTTCCTCTTAGCAGCTTCCTTCATTAAAGCAAAAACTTTTATGCATTTGTTTTATTCTACAAAAAGAACTGGAGCACTGAAAAATTGAGGTCTTTCCAGCCAAAAGGGTGATTAATGGATGTTAAAACCATCTTAATTATCAGATCAGTGAAATAAATCTACTAACTAGTGGTGCCCACACCGTGGCTAAGCCTGCCTGTTGTTTTCTGGAAGTCTCTGGCCAGAGACCACAGGCTGAACATGTGTGACTGCCTGGACAGTTCGGGCTCTCCCACTGCTGGGCTCCTGCTGTACACACAAAACTCTTCTGCAGGTAGCAGTGGCCCAGGAGATCTCTCCCACTCAGGACTGAAGTGGTTTGTGCTTCAATTGCACAAGTCTGAGTGAATAAAACCAAATATCATCAGTTTACAAAGCCCAGTAAATTCTAAATGGTGATTAATGTATTTCCCATTCATGTAGAAAATGAGAAGGGATAGTATAATAGAGCTTGACTAAATATTTAAATCAAAAATGTTAAATCCTGATTCAGATTTTATTGCATGTTCTTACAAACAGAGACTCTTCTCCAGCCACTCACATAACTTCTGGTTTTATCCAAACATCAGCTCCACTTCTAATTTATTCTTGTTAATTTGCTTTCAGAAATGTAAGTGATTTAAATGCACACTTGAGAGGCAAATGTAAGCTTGCAATAAGGTGCAGTTTGACATTTAAACCATCACATATTTTTAAACATAATATGACTACAGAAGCATTACTAATTTTGGACACTTCCGGACAGAAGTTTAAAAAGCACAATGAAATGCAGACTAGAAGTGATTTATCTCTCTTTTCTCCAGCAACTGCTGCAACTCTCTTGATTTGCAGTCCAAAAACTTGAAAATTTTGGTAGCTTTGTGGTAACATAAAGTACTCCCACTGCACCTTAAATAGCTGCCAAAAATATGCCTTAATACCACGTGCATCTCAATATACCTTTAAGAAGAAATGTAATTTTAACTTAACCTGAAAAAGTATTTTAGCTTCTAAGAGTGCCACTTCTCTGATGCCCCCAGCTCCAGCAGCTTAAGACCACAACCCAAAACTTAAGTCATGGAAGGTCTGCCTTCATGGGTGTTAAAGCTTATATACAACAGTGCATGACCTTCCAAAACTGGTCCCAGCTTACAAAGTAACTGAGCAATATTCATTTATGCCCAGCTGGATTTGCCAACATGTAAAAGGTGAAAATTTCGACTACTTAAAAATATAGGATTCATGCAGGAAACGGCAAGTGCCCCTGAACTTCAGCAGACTTGCCAAGACCCTGCTACAATGAAGTAGGCAAGAGAACTCGTTAATTTTATTGCTTTTGCAGCACTTCTGTACAGTTCAAGGTACAATCCAGAGCTGAAAAGCACACAGCAACACATGCTGGGAAGGTGCTGCTAACTGCTCCTGAGCATCCAGCATCTCTATACATGTGAAAAGGAGATTAAATAAACACAGAGAGAAAGGAAATAAAGTTTGTTATTTTCTCAATGACTAAAAAATGCTGTTGGAGAGAAGGGCAAGGGAGGAGAGAGGAGATATACTTGGTATGTGGGGCACCAGTGGCTGAGTGCTCAGTGGCTCCCAACAACCTCTTGTTCTGACCAGTGACTCGAGGTTTTTCATTTGGGACTGAGTAATTGCTTGTGCAGTCTGTATGTAAGGGCAGAAGAGCAAAACCACCATGATTCCTTTCATTTAGAGGGAAAAAGAAATCTTCCTTATCTTAATACCAGTTGGGAATCAAACACACAAACATCACATATTAACTGATCATCAGAAGCTCGGGAACCTCAGCACATTGTTCTTACAGTAAAAAATCAATGACTAGAAGTCAACACTTGGCATTTTCTGTTCCTTGTTTTAGGAAAGTCATCATGGAGAGATTAATGTTTGCCCTTCTAAGCACTATTACTCAGGTACTTTGGTACTTCTAAGTTACAAATTCCTGAAAAATTGCAAAGAAAAAAAAGTCTCATATCCTAATACTATTACATAAATAATTTTTTTGTCCTCTGTCTTCTCTTCCCCATGAGAAAAGGAACTAACACATCCAAGACAGAGCTGATCAGGAACTGTCAGTTTTAATCAGAGCACTGTAGCTGTCAGTCACCAGTGGCCCTTGGGTATTTCATTTCCTGAATATATAAAAGATTGTTATCCTGAAAGTTAGTCAGCATTTCTGGCTGCTAGATGGAAATAACAAGACTATTAGAAATGCTTTAACACTGGTGTAACTGCAGCAGCATTTGAGTTCTAATAGCTAAGCACACCAACACAGGCAATGACCCTTCTTTATGAGCCACACTGGTGCAATAGAAATAATTTCTCCTTATTGCATAGTTTGCACAGTTGGTATTTATTAATAGTGTTGCAATTCTGTATTAATTATTATTTAGCACTGACAACACGCCTGAAACTGCACAAAATTAGTGCCTGGCTCAAAGTGCTTAAGCAGCTCTGATTCAGCATCCCATAAGCAACATTTCATCCACCAACTTGCTCAGGAACTAAAGCCTGGACAGCAATGGCACTTGGTCAGCTGATGTCACATCAAATTACTTACATCCTACAACTTGGGACAGCCAAGCCCCAGTGGGTCTGGCTGGGGCAAAGTTTGTGAGCACCAGTCTGTTGGAAAAAAACCACCCAACACTAAAGGCAATGTGAAAATGAGGATCCAGTATCTTATTCAAAATTATAAGAAAAGAAATCCTGTCATAGTCTCCAGTTTTCAAATGAAAAGTCTCACTGAAGAGGAACAGCACAAGAGCACACAGTGATTTGTGAACTTCCCAAACTGCCCACCTGGTAGGAAAGCTGTACTAAATCAGCTGCCTAAGCCAGGATTAAAAGCAAAACTTCCAAGGTCATCACCACCACATAGGCACAAATCATGAAATGCAAATGTGACAGGCAGAGAGAAGTGAAAATTGCACATCAACGACAGGGCAAGACCCCCCCCTGCCCAGATCCATACTGCTTTGTTGGCAAACCCTCCTGAAGGATCACTTCACTGAAATGAGAATATGCAGAGAGCACAGATCAGCAAATCCGAGGACAGCCATGAGAATCAGAGTCAACCTTCAGGCAGGTTTAATTCAGGCCCTGCAGACTTCACACAGACACGAGTCCTGTGTCTGTCAGTTCACCATTTTTGTTGTTTTCTATGTTGCCAAGAACCCAGAGCAGTATTCTAAGACAATAATGACATGTTACTAATACAAATAGAGAAAATAGGAAGCTATGAAACAAATAATTAACTGTGATCTCTTATTTACGTAATTATTGGCAGAAGCCTGAATAAGGAGTAAGATGGATTACTGCAGTTGTGGTTCAGTGCAGCCTCAAAATAAAAAAATAAAACAAAAAAAATCATCGCATGCCAAGGCTGAAAGGATTTTCATTCCAGCATGGGGTTCTCTCACTCTGCCAGCCAAGCTCCAGGCTGTTACTGCAGCTATTCTCCAGTTAAACACTGATCTTTCCCCCTTGTTCTACTGTTTAGCTACTGCAGTTGCTGGCCACCAGCAGAAGCATAAGAACTGTATTAAAAAAAAACAACCAAAAAAACAACAAAAAAACCCCCCAAAACCAAAACAAAGAAACAAACAAAAAATCTCTGTAGGAGATAATATTGCTCACCAACAACATAACTCTGGTATGTTCATATTGCTCAAGCCTGAACTTAGGACAGACTAGTTTTTCTTCTGTATTTCACTCCCTTCTCTAAAGCTAAAATTGCTCTATGATTTCAGTTGTGGCAGGAGATCAGTTCTGGAGAAGGAGGATTGATACTTATGCCCTCAAAACCAGAAGTACAGAATAGGTGGGAGCAGCTACGCTGCTCTCACAACATGCTCCATTGCTGTCTAGGAGGTTCAGCCTGACAGAAGAATTCCATTCCTTACTCTGTCATTTTATACAGTGAGAGAGAATGTGGTGGTTCCAGCCACGCCTTGTGCAGAGGCTTCCATGAAACACACAGCACCATGAAGAGCGGAAAGAGCCCCCAGAGCATCCTGAACAGCTCATTCAAGAGATTTCAAAAAAACTTTCAGCCACTCCTGACTGGTGACAGGTCCAAAGTCATGACAAGTGGGAAGGGTTCTGCATCCCTTCAGCCAGCCAGGATCCCTTACATCCTCACCCTCCGCAGTTTTTATACACTGTTGTAAAACCAGGAGCAGCGATATTAGCCTCCCTCCCTTTCACTTCCTTTCTCTGCAAGGCTACAGAAACAGCTGGGTTACATCAGACAAAAACACACACAAAATAACAATGAAAACAAATGTGTCAAGAAAAGAAAATCCACGCATGAGATGCCTGCTGTGCTCGGCAGCTCTAGGGAGGGTACTCGTCCAGTCGATGAACTGCAGGGTGAGCTGTATTACAGCACCAAAGTCAAAGGGGGCATGAGTAGTTAAGAACTCAGTAGTCATCACTTGGGGGATTGTTCTTTGGTTTGGGCTGTTTGGGAGTCTCTTTCTCTTATTTTGCTCCTCCCTGTCTCAGATTTGCCTCTTGATTTTCAGACCAAGAATTTCAGACCAGTTCGCCAAAAATACAATTTATAGGAAAGGACCATGCCAAGATCTATACTCAAACTTCTCTAGAAACCATGAGGTGTTGTTCACCTCACTTACACCTCTCTGGGCTCTGAGCCCAAGCCCATTTTTTTGCTCAGCTCCCATTAACTTCAATGGCCCCTTAGGCACTTCACAGGTTCTTTGTAGAACTCATTTTGCACACATATTTTTTTTTTCTAGAACACTCATCACCCTACATCCATAGTGCCAATTTCTACAAAACTCTCAGCCAGAAGGGCATCATCCTCCTTTATCCATTTCCAACAGGCATCTTCATCCTTTCTCCTGTGACCCTCATCAAGTTTGGAAGATGCTGTTTGTAAACTCTTGTTGAAAGCTGGCCTTTTCTTCCCTCAAATCCCTCCTCACCCCTTGGTTATACTGCCTGCCAAAAAGCCACATCTGCTCATCTTCTAGGGCCCCTCACACTGACCACTGCTGTCCCTTGTGTCCCTCTGACTCTCCACCCTTGGCCTACAGCTCTCTGATATTTTTTAGAGATATGGAAACAGATGTGGATTACAAGTACCTTGGGTGCACCACCTGATTCCATAGAAGCTTCACAACAATGTCCTGGTCTATAACACACATCAAGTTGCAAACAAGCAACTCAGAAGGGTTCTGATCTCTGGAGTTCCTAATTTTTATCTGTCAAATAAAATCATTGTTTCCCATTGAGTCTCCCGAAGAGGTACCAGGAGACTTTCCCTGATGGTTGTAAGGAACCTCAAGACCTTTACAAACTGTGTTTGATGTAGGTGATACATTATAACACCTTTCAACCACAAGTTCCTCAGCAACTGAAATACCAAGCAAGAGCTATAGGATTTTGTATTACAGGAAAAGTCACTAGTTTTTAACAACATCTGTTCAAATTTATAACCCACCATGCTACGTCATCAGGAGCTTATTTGCTTCTCTTGCACAGTGTACCAGAAGAAATGAAGAATAAATGTTCTCAGTTATTCCCATTTATTATACAAGTTGACTGATAGAATTTAACCCTATTGCAGCTTGCTATGGCATATGAAAAGTCTGAAGGATTTATGGATTTCCCACACTTTTGACCAGAGAAGCTTTATCACAAAGCTTCTAGTATTGACAGTCACAGAGATCAAGGGAATAATAAGATCATCACATTATTCTTAAGAACACACTCAATATTTATGAGTATATTAACTCCATGTAATAAAGGCCACATTCTCTGGCTGCGATGACTTGGATGCTTTGGGGATAAAATTAATCAACATGCATGAAAGATGATCTCAGAGTCAAACAGGAAAATCTGCACATAATAACAAAGATAGCTAGTATCTGGCAAACTTACAGCACAAGGAAGAAAAAAATACTATGATTAAACATAATAAGACTTCACTTGAAATGAAAAATACTCTGGAACAAATCCTGTCAGCTCACATAAGAACCAGCAAACAGGAAGCAGCAGCCTTTGCAATAAAGCCCATCACACAGGGAAAACACAACACTGGAGAACAAAATGCTACTGCACAGTCTCTGTCATTGTGCTGCAGAGCCCTTTCTGTCTCCTGCTTTTGGAGTGCATGAGGTTCAAGTCTAACTTCTGCTCCCAGTGTAGGACTTGTTGAATTTTGAGTCAGTAGCAGGTCCCTGCTGCCCAAGTAAAACACTGTCATCCTTTCACAAACTCTCACATGTGTGAGCTGGCAGCACTGCTGCCTCAAGTGCATTCTGTCAGTATTATCTTCTAATATTTTCCAGCATTACAATCCTTCCAGAGCTGTGTCCTGGGTGCTTGCACTGCCTCTTTACAGTTTTCTCCCTGAAGCTATAAGCACTGAGCATAGTCTTGTTACAAGGGGAGAAGGGGCTCTTTTAATCCCATTCCATGTGAGTTCTCTAACTACATTCACTAAGAAACACTCAATGGGGCACTATGTTACTAACAGAAATGTGAGTTCACAAATCAAAAGAAGTTTTGGTTCACAACCTCTTGAATGTCTTTGCACTTGAGAGTTAGTGCTGAACCTTTCCTAACCCTTCAGCTGGAGTCTGTACTACATAGTTGTAAACTTGACTTTCAACTTTCAATGGTCATTTGCATGTATGTATCTTCAAAGAATGGCATTTGATTTGCAACTATGTGTTGTAATGAGAGGCTAATTAACACAAATATGGTTATTAGCAAGTTGCAGACATTTAAAGGACAAAACCAGCAGACCAAAGTCTGTGACGTTGTGTGTGACAGGGATGGAGAACCTCAGGGATGAACTGATACCAGTCAAGGCTTTGCCACTAACCCCATAACCACAGGCAAATCACTGACATTCTGCAACTTGGTTTCCCCTTCTGTAGTGGGATAGTGAGACTCATTTACTTTGCTGGGTAGTTCTCCAGCTTAATTAAATCGTTACCTTTAAATTAAAGCACTACAGAAATGCCAGGAAGTAGCATCTGAATTAGAAGGTGGAGGTGACACCCTAATGAAGCAAGACTATTTTCATCGTCAACAGCAGGCACAGTAAAAGGTCACTCATGGTATAATTGTGAAACCACATTCCAAGCTTCTGAAGGCAAGATGACTTTTCCCAAAACTTCATTAAGGAAGAAGATATGTCCCAGCATCATGGGATGGCTGAAATGCTGCAGTTTCATAGGCAATCTACAATGGTTTCATTACTTTTGTTTTTCCCTTGTCCTTACTCTTTGCTATCTTAATAGCAGCAAAATATCACAGCTTTTGAAAGAATGCTTCTTCCACAGGCAACTGTTTTCAGTATGATCAAAGGCCTATTAAGAAAACTGTGGAGGATCATTTCCCTTCACGTTGGTAACGCTCAGCACTGATTGAGTTTTCTATCTTTTCTTTACAAGAGCCACAACAGAGGCAGTTGCCCTTTTTCTCTGGGACAGCCTCTCCCAAATATCAGTATATTCCAACACACTCCACATGCACTGGAAATTTCCAACTCTTTGTAAACACAAGGACCTTATTGAAATATCCACTATGGCTGTGCAGGCTCACTATTTTTTAAGCACTGGAAGAAACTTATTCTTAAACCTCGAGAAAGAGGCCAGTCCTCAGTGGAGGCCCATTTTCATCATGTGTTCCCAAAAAAGCTGTAGGTGTGAAGCTGTGTATGCCCTGTATCTTGGAAACTGCACTCAAGCTCTGTCCTGGATACCAAAAAGGCACATCCCATCGTAAACTCATTTAGTCCATACTGGGGAGTCATTAAACCAAAACCAGGAACACAGGCAGCTACTTCCTTGTGTGTTGTACTTGAAAAAAAGATTACCCAAGAACAACTCATTATACACAGCGTTTATATGCCCAGAGTATAAACACTAAGAAGTAACATATTTGCTGTTTGCTTTGTAGCAATGCAAAGGCTTTTACTAATAAGGGCAAGATGTGCTATAGGAGAGGTCAGCCTAGTTCTTTCTATTACATAAGGCGCTCTTGCATTGACTGGATACATACTAACCAGCTTCTGTGAGGAATTACATCTGGAAATAACTTTGTATATGATTTTTCCCCCAGTAAATAAATATACACTTGCATATACTTGTTTTTTTCATATATATATATATTCACACTAAACATATACTTGCTGTTTCTTATACTTTTTGGAAGACCAAAATGATTGCAACCAAGTTCTCAAGATGTACTTGGAGTATCGTGCCCACACAGCTGGATACTCTGTTTGCTTATTCCCATCTGTCAGCTGCCTGCTAATTGCTTTTGAGGCCACTGACCTGCCTTTGACTAAATTTGACAGCAGGAACAAGTCCCAAAGCTTCCAACACTTTCATTTAAAAAAAATGGTTGGGTAGATGCAAGACTCTTATAAGACGAGAAGAGAAAGGCTAATGACAAAGGTCAACTATTATTTGATGTCAGAGAATCCACAGCAGGGATCACCCTAGAGACAAATCCTCAAGAACCAGTTTCCATTGGTACTGCTGCTCTTCTGACACTTGTTTCAAATAGAGCTGGAACCAGAAATTAATTCCAGTTCTCACAACAGTCCATTGGCCTTAGGTAAATCATAACTTCTGATGCTACTTCCCCTGCCATAATGTGGCTGGTGTTAAAATCCTTATTACGTTGCTGCAACAATTCATATTTGAAATGTACTTTGAAGGTCTGGAGAGTTGTATTTACTAATTATTACCTGTCTTGAGACATGACATGAATATTCAAAGTGCTAGCTTGATTCATCTGCAAGTGCACATCACATAAGTATGTGGTATGCACTAAGACTCAAAATACAAAAGTAAAGACTTTTAGAGAAGACTTTATAATCAAGTCAGTTTTGAGCTCAAAACATATAATTTTTATTACCACAACTCTTCTATTACACTGGATTTAAATTATTCCATGTTTTAGATTAGCACTTTATATAACACCAGTTTGAAAAGTAAATACCAATTGACAGAAGACAAAAAGCCCATGCAAAGTTTGATTCTGTCCCCAAAGGCAAGTCTGATGTCTGAGATGGTAAACCTTTGATATCAAGCTGAATGTTAATAGATAAGTTCCACAGGGCAGTTATTGAGCACAGTAATACCAGAGCTTGTCCCAGAAATACCAGCAATCATAGCACTGGGTCTGGCAATGCCACATTACAGTAGGCAGGCATTTTTATCTTCTGCTTGCTCAGGCACCTTCCAGCCTTTCCAGAAAAGAAGATGCTTTCAGTTCTTGCAGGCAGAAAAATCAGAGGACAAAGGTCTCAGTGGAAGTGCTAGAACAAATAGGTGAACTGTATGTGATTTATTTTTTTTTAAGAATGCATGGGATGGGGAGGGGGAAAAGCTTCCTAAAAAAGGAACTTTCCATGCATTTAAGGTGCTTTGTAATAAAACTCTACTAGAGAGGTCCCTATTTGAGGGCAAGGGAGTACACTACAATTTCCTTCAATAATAACAGGTTAGCCTTGTATCTTCAAGTTTATTCTTTAATAGACTGACTACCAGCCAATATCTGCCAATATTGGCCTTTACATTTCCTGAAGGAACAAGCCACATCTAAAAAGAAAAACAAAAAACCCATAATGATGCCAGATAAATTTTCCTTCTAATCCTCCCCATCTCCCTACTCCAGACAAAATAAATACAACCTGGCCAACTTATTCTGACAACAGTGACTTAAGTTTATGTCCCTTGCTCTCTATCACTGCCCTACAAACATATATTATTTTAATGTAGTATAAACAAATATTAGATTTGCTTAACACCACATTGAGTCCTAGTGATTAAAACATATATATGCATAGAGAAAAATTTATACATGCACAAACCCCTTTGTGAGCTCTGAAGATAAAATTATCAGTATTGCCAAACGGAGAATATGTATTATATTCTAATGACATGAGACAGTTGATTACCAACAAGCCTACTTCATTTCTAATTAGAAAAAGTTCAGTGATTATCTTCTTCCCTGCTGTTATTGCCTGACAAAAATAAACAAGGAGTCCTGTCTAGAAATGGCACAGTAAACATCCAAACAGACATTTGTTTTGAAGCTGAGCTTCGCAGTAAGTACCGAGGAGCACAGTGGTTCACGCACTACGGCTGGTCACACATCTGCAGCGCATGATTTTAAGTGTTTACCTCAAGAAAACCGAGCTTTGCAAAGTGCACTGCAGCTGCCGAGCTGCTCCTCCTGCACCCGCTCCTGCCAGCTCTGCTGTCATCTGCTCAGGAGTTCTGCAGGGAAGGGACCCTCCTTGGCACAGGCTGAAGGGCAGCCGGGTGTTCCAGGCTGGACGCCCTCCGCAGAAACAAAGCAAAGGGGATTTGCTTCGCTGCGATTTTCACCCAAGGACACACGGCGCTCGCATGCCTGTCTCCCCCCGTTTGGCAGCAGGCTGTCGCTCCGGCCGCAGCTGCACCTGTCGCCCGCAGCGCTTACCCTGTGCCGGGATCGATAACGCGTCTGCCATCGCCCCCGAACCTCGCCGGGCGCCCTGCGCCCTGCCCGCGCTGCAGCCACCCGTCCCTCCCGAATCCCATCGAGCACCGAGTCCGCCATCGAGCACAGACAAACAAAGGGCGCTCCTCTTATTTTCGGCAAAATTCAGACAAACTAGAGAACAATACCGGAGGGGCCGCACAATGGGCACCGGCCGCGCCGCATCCCTCACGCCATCCCTCCCTCAGCCCCCGCACGGCGGGCGAGCCGCGCTGACCCCAGCCCGGGACAACCCTGGGGACGGCGACGGCTGCACCGTGCCCGGGAAGGTCTGTCCCCGGGCGGCGGGGGATGTCCTCACAGCCGCGGGGTGCGCTCACCTGCCACCGTGTACCGGTCCAGGTAGTTGAGCACGTTGCCCACACTGAGGATGCCGGCGGCCGCTACCCGGGCCCGGCCGAGGGTCGGCGCCTTGCGGAGGGCGGCGGGGCGGCTGGGGTGCTTGCCGACCGCCGGAGGGTTCATCCTGCCCGACAGCGTCTGCACCTCGCCCTCGGCGCCCCGGCCGCAGCAGCCTCGCTCGCCGTCCTCCTCCTCCTCCTCGTCGCCAGCTCGGAG
>VZRX01008759.1:67265-155713 GCA_013398075.1 Notiomystis cincta | reverse complement strand
CCGGGCTGCTGCCGGAGGAGCCGTCGCTTTCCAGGCACATCATGGGCTGCGGGAAGGAATCTCGGCGCGCGGAAGCCCGGGCGGGGTGAGCGGCGGACGGACGGAGTGCCGGACGGAGGAAAGGAGCGGAGCGCACTCAGCGCCGCATCCCGCGGTCGCCCCGAGNAGCCCAGCCCAGCCCAGCCCGGGTATGAGGAGGTTTTCCCTCTTTAGTTCCGCCCTCAGGTGGTCCCCTCATCCCGGCTATGAGGCGTTCCCCCTCAGCTCTCCTCAGCCTCGCCATGAGAACGTTCCCCCTCAGCTCTCCTCAGCCGCGCCCCTCAGCCCTCAGAGAGCCGGGAGAGGCCAGGTCTTACCTACCCAGCATCGCCAGCACAGTGGGACCAAGTTATTAATTCCGTTTATCTACCTTTACTATTCTTCAGCACTGCACAATGGGCTTCAAACACACGGTGGACGGAGGTGTGGAGGTAGCTGGAAAAGAAACAAACCCACCAAACAAACCAATGGCTGCAGCACTACCGGCTTGTACCCAACAATGAACTCCACGTGGGCTGTGCAGGCCCACCTTCAGATGTGGGTTTTAAGAATAAATCTGCACAAAAGTTCTCCTTGCCTACCCTGGGTGCCCAGAGCTGTCTGCAGTCGCACGGGCTGTCAGGGAAGGGACAGTGTGATGCGGGACAAGGGCTCATTGGGATGTGCCACCGACCTCACAACTTCCTGCTTGGCCCCAGAGGATTTTCCTACTGCACAGAAGTTGCTTCAGGAACAACACACATCTTCAAAGAAGTAAAATTGCTCTGGAGTTCCCCCCACTGCAAACAGTTCCATCCCGCTGCCTTAAAGTTCCACCTTTGAGCTAAGAACGGCCAGGAAACATTTCATTTCAAAAGAAGAATCTTCAAAGAGATGAAAGTGTTCACAATCAGAGTGGCTCCAGCCTGTCATACCTGTCATAAAACTACAAATGTAACTAAAACCAGAGAAATAAAAAGACTGCTGGAGAGCCAATGCATGCCCAAGAACAGCATGTTACAATTTCAGATTTCTCTCAGTTTGTTGATCTTACCTAAGAAAATGTCTTGTGATTAAAGCCTTTGTCTCTGGGGTATTTAAACAAATCCCCGCTGCCTTGCTGTGAGGAACGCAGAGCCGCTTGCAACACAGCCCGTGTGTGTGTGTGTGTGTGTGCTCAGCATACCTGGCTGTGTCACACCCTGCCCACCAGTGACACCAGGGTCAGACTATGCCAGAAATCCGGGTGATGCTACCAGAGAAACGTAACCCTCAGGATGCTACCAGAGAAAAGGGCACTTTTTGGTGAGTCAGCTGCAATTCAGGGCTGTTTGTGCAACGCTGCTGAGGAAAGGAGCAAACAACATTTCCGGTGACACGTGGCACTCCCAAACAGTGAGGGGTGGCACTTAAACATTGGGAATGGGTCTGCACAGGTGTTCCCGAGTTCATTTCAGTAACAGAAACATACCTGGTTTAATGACAATGTTCAGGTTGACTTGTTGAAGTCTAGGGGACCATTTTTTGCTCCATAGCAGCATCTGCAGTTCAGATGTGACAATATGAGAACAGTTATATTGACAAAAGTGTTTATTCACATCCCCACTGATTTCAGAATCCTAGTGGTGTACCTTAAGTGACAGTGCTCACATACTATATAGCCCAAAAGGAAGCACAACCAACAAAACCAACAGAAAATGGTAGAACTGAAAAGAAGAAAAAGAAAGAAAAAAGGAAAGGAAAAAATAAGAAAAAGGAAAAAAAAGAAGTTAAATGGCTTCACGAGGACCACCCAGCTTGCCCAGCAGTGGAGGCAAAACTCATGGGATTTTTAATGTCTCAGACATATCAGGGACTGAACACAGTAGAACTGCAGGTTCAAGGAGTTCCACAGAGAGCAGCCAAAGTGTCCAGGAGCCCTCAGATACAAATGATCTGCTCCACAGTCTATTCTACTCCCTGCTCACAGTCTATTTCCTCACTGCTTTGTCTACCTCAGGCTTTGCACACAGAAAACAATGTTCAGAAGATGTCAATGAGATTCAAAGCTAGGGTAAAATTAAAAACCTTAGGCTTTTGGATCAGGTAGTTCTCCTGAAACTGGCTGAGAAAGCAGAGTTTTCTTAAGGAATGGGTGTTTAATTTCATTCTTTCTTTTCATTTAACCAGTACCAAACACACAGACACAGCTAACACTGAAGCCAAGGTGGCTTAATGCACGTTAGAATAACTGCTGAAAAAGACTGGGGAGTGACTTCTCCAAATCTCCTCAATCCAGCAAATCACCAAGAAAAGGAAAAACAAATCCCAACACCAATTTACTCAAACACCAACTTGCTGTTAAAGGTCAACATATATGTTCCAAAGTTCAGGCAGACTTCTGATGGCCACTGAACGTGGAGCAATGCAGGACCAAGCTGAAGGAGCGTGCAAGAGCATCCTTTCATTTCTGATGCAGAGCTCAGAAACAACCACAGATACAGCACAAAGACACTGGCTGGGCAGTGAGTAATGTGGACACACAGGGTCTTGCAGCCAACCCTAACACATCCAGCTGTACATGGAAAACTCACAGACAAACACAGAAGATGCCAGTGCATCCATGTCATGAGATGTAAAGGGAAAGCAGAGGGAACTGGAAAAAGTGTGATAGAATGGTCCTTACTGGCAGGATGAATCATGTAACTGAACTGCTTTTAAGAGGAACAGCATACATTCTAGCTCAGAGACATTGCTGGGCTTGGCTGTTACAGGGTGTTGAGAGGCAGGTTGATTACACAGTGCAAGTTCTAACATGGAGAGAAAAATGCCAGTTTTAAGAGCTCTAATCAAGGGGGGAAAAGCATAGCAAGAACCAGAACAATGCTGAGAGCTGAAGTTAGAAAAATTCTAATGAATCATCTGGTTCACATTTGTTACAGAGTGATTATCCTCTGGAACAAAATACTAAAGAAGGAGTGTGTTCTCTTTCCCTTTATGTCCTCCGATCCAGGTTTGATTGCCTTTCTAGGAAGTGCATTATTGAATTCAACATGAGCTGTTGCACTCCCTGCAGAGAGAATGGGCTGTAATTTGATGATACAGGGGGTCAGGCTAGGTGGGTTAAAGTCCTAGCCCTGAAGATATGAGTTCTTACTCTGCTTACCAAGCACGCATTTTCTGCACCTACCTAGGTCATTAGATTGATCTGAGAAGAGCCCCTAGGAAAGTACCTGACAACAACCTAGTCTTGAAATGGTGACTGCAAAACAGGAGTGTCTGCACAGCCCAGGTGATAAAGATGGACAGCATCTTCCTAGGACTGTATTTTGTCTAAAAGCTAGGAATCTCCTTCATACTGGGATCACTACCACGTGCTGTGTGGATACATTGAAAAGCAAGTCTGAACTCAGCTAGCTCATCTTACTGCTTCTTCCGTGCTATGCATTCATCTCTGCTCCAGAATGAGCTCTGGCCAGTTCTTGCAGAATCGAGCTAACAGGCCTCAGTAGGACTGAGAGAATCAGCACCTTCCTGGTCTCTGAAAGCCCCTCAGCCCATACCCCATCACTGCCTGGTCCCAGTGGCCACAAACACAATGCTGTCCAGGTGAGACCAGAGCAAACCAGGCACTAGTCCTGTGCTGAGGGAACTTGCAGGCATCTGGCTGTGTATTCATTGAGGAAAGAGCAGACTCACTTGTTAGTAGCCCTGCTCTCTCTCAGGGCAGTCAACAGAGCGTATCCCTTCAGGGATTATTTTCTTCCTTTCAGTATTTTGTTAGTATCTTAAAAGCTTGAAAATGTTTATTTTAGTTTATCCAAGTCTGCACTTTTTGATTTTTCCTCATCTCCAGAGTTCTAGAGAGGGTCAGTATGAGCAGAAGTGCTTCTGTTTGACAACAGAACTTATCTTTGAGGAAACAAACCCACATTTGCCAGTGCACCAATATTAACTTCAGTGACACAGTCCAGTAGCTGGCCTGGGGGCTGTGCCTGGCCTGCAGGAGGCTTATGACCAGACTCCCACCTTCTTTCCCAAGGGAACGTGGCTGTTTGCAGAGAAGAGTGGGGGGTTGGACCACCTGTGGAAGGCAAAACCCAGATGTGATCTCTGTTGATAACCAGTCCAGACCTTACCTAGTTTAAGCAGTTACCACAGGCTGAGGAACGGGACCATCAAGAGAACATCACATTGCCCTTTTGGAAATAATGGAAATTATCTCTAGCCTAGCTTGTTTCAAATTCAGATTTCTTCTTCAGTTAATAAAACTCTTGGGGGAAAAAAAACCAAACAAACTGTTTTTGTCTTCAGAAAGTCACATCAATCTCTAAACCAGAACTGTCTCCCTGCAGTAATGCTTTGCCAGTATGTACACCAGTGTAGCCACTACTGTTATCAGGAGCAGTAACTGCATACAACAGTCTAACATGTTCAACTGTAAATAATTATGACTCAATGCTATTATTGTCCTTTCCCTGTGTTTTGCTTTATCTGAATCAAAATCAGGACTCAGACACACAGCTTCTCACTTCAGAAAAACAGAGCTACACAGAGTACCACAGTACACAATCACAAACCCCAGATTTTCGGTTATCCAGATATAAGCCTTAAACTGATCAAATTCCATGAAAAGTCATATCATCAGGTGGTCATCAAGGCTGTGAAAGCAAAACACAGGACAATAACAGAACTGTCTCTAGCACTGTGTATTCTTGAGCTTCAAACAGATTGCAGCTCTGCAGAGCAAGAATCACAACCTTGCAATTACACACCTACATTCCCATTATGCCCACAGTTATCTCTTGGCTTCTTTTTTCTTCATAGATTTCTCAGCTGAATTCACCTTGTTACTGACACTTGATATTACACAGTAGCATTTAGAAGCTCCTCCAGCTCAGAGGTTTCTTGTGAGAGATGCTGTACAGGGAGAATGGTAAGGAACAAGCATCTCTCCCAAAGCAGTGAAGGGGGATATACATTACCACATATCTCCATGCTTTCCAGCAGTCACTCTCTCAGACAGGCTCTCTGCTCTAGCTCTGGGGACTGCCCTCTGGGTCTCACTATTTAATGCACTCAGTGCCCATTGATGTGAATAACCTTCTGGTTGGTCATCATCCATTTCCCTGCACATTCTCATGTGACAGGTCTCACTGAGGAGAGCCCTGGGCACTGACCGTGGCACCTCCAGAACCATTGCATTAAGCAGAGAAGATGCAAACAGTGCTGCAAGATGCACAGAAGTTTTTAAATCTCTCAGAAGCCAAATTAGATTTAATATTGAAAGTGTAATAGTGTTTTAATTCCTTGAATACAACAGAAACATGATGGAGGCAAAGACAGTGAATCAGAAGAAAAATCCATGAACAGAAGCTGGCATCCCCAGGCCCAGTTCTTTTCTGATCCTCACACTGTTGTGCTTGCAAAGATAAATTGGATGTATTTCCATGAAAACATTTAGTTTTTACAACAATACAAGCAGCTGCTCTCACACTCCACTACAATCCTACATAAATGCTGGAGTATTTGTGAATTTTTCAGTTACAACATTTGTGTAGTGTTCCAGGCTGCCTTGAATAGAATAGCTCATGCCAACCAAAACCAAATTAAAGGGAAGAAAACCAAAAAAGCCCTACACCAAAAAAAAAAACCCAGGCACTCCAAACAACCCTGCTCTCTCCACTTCCAGACACAGTTGGTACAGGAGGCAAACACTGCCACCGTCCTTTGTGATTTCTTAGCAAATGGCCTTTGATGTTCAGGTTTGTTGAATGCCATGATTCATCTCTAGAAGTCCTGGCCTTCGTTATACTCAGAGGAATCTTAATGCTCCAAATAAATGGAGGTTGTGGTGTCACCTCAAGTCCCAGCAGGGACTACAATTACTAGTATGCCAAATTTTTGGCAAGTTTTGTCCCGTTTGGCTGAAGGATGTAATCTCTGAACTTCTGCCTCCGCCCACTGGAGGAGTCGGATTCTGCAGATAATAAGATGCATCTTTGCCGTTAGTCCCACTTCTCAGAACAGCCAAATACTTGAGGTCTGATTAACTAGCATTTAAGAACCCAGTGTGGAATGGATAGCTACAGAAATAGCATTCTTGCACTACCCCAGCATTTTAGGAAGAGACTGCCAGATCCGTGTCGGAGCAGCGGAATCCTAAAACAATAAGGGCAGACCCAGCAGTTACCAATTCATAAACAGCTTCCTGGAATCTTAGAAAAGGGCTCAAGCCATGAGAAGGGGATTCTTGCAAAAACATTAACAGAAAGGTT
Organism: Notiomystis cincta; assembly: GCA_013398075.1. Lineage (NCBI taxonomy): Eukaryota > Metazoa > Chordata > Aves > Passeriformes > Notiomystidae > Notiomystis > Notiomystis cincta. The sequence goes on along the minus strand of VZRX01008759.1, from coordinate 149,438 downwards.
CCACTGCTTTGCTTTTCTCACATGAGGACAGGTAAAAGATAAGGTCACACAGAGTAGTACAGGCTGGAACTGTACAGATCTGTGTGGTTTACTCAGTTGAGTTCACTTAACTCATTTCAAGACAAATTTCCTCAAGCAACTTTGAAAATTCTGGATTAACACTAGCAGCTGTAATTAGGGCTGAGCATTCATTGTCCCAGACATTGTCCCCAAAATTACAAGCCCCGTCTCATAACATCATGTGCTTTATGTTTGTACATCATCAGGGTCGCTTGAATTTATAGGGCTCTAAGCAGACTGAAGCATTTTCAGTTAAACAAAATACATCTATAACCTCATCACCCAAAGAGTCAGTCTGGGCTTTCTGAGGAGGGGATTATTTTATTTCACACTTAGTAATTTTCATCCCTTTTCAGCATTTCCAGTGAAGCCATTTGGTTTACAATAGGATATTGGATATTACAGTAGGATATTAGACTACCAGCAATTATATCTGGGACTAAATGGTTGCCTACAATCCTGTGGGACAGGATTTGTCAACCAGGTAGATAGGATGGAAGGAACCAGCAGTTGTTCCTAGTAGTTCAACACTGAGATCAACATTTCAAGCTCTGAAGTCCACACTGTGACTGATTCACTTGATCAAACAGAACAGAACACGCAGGGGTTGCTTCACTGGTGGGTTGCCCTGCCCAGCTTGTAAAGAGACCAAGAACATGTGTCAAAGAGCTCTTTATGTATCACAGCAAATTCTATACCATGAGCATTAAAATAAAAAAGAAAGAAAAAGAAAGACAGTCCTTCTTCAAAGCCAAAGTGTTACTCCAAATTTAGAAAGCTGAGCTAGGTTTCTACCCAAAGTAGCAGTGGTTGCAGGTACTACTGAGATGCTTTGAAGGGATCACAGTTTGAATGTAGTCAGGATCAGGGAATTTAAGAGCAATTTGAGAAATAACATCCAAATTATTCTCAGATCATTCATGTCTTAAAAGGAAAGAGAAAGAATGAGGTTCTCAGTCCACTGTCTGGGTAAAGTAGCATAGGGTAAGGGGTAGGTAGACTTCTCTGGACTTTATTAGCAATTTATATTTCTTAGTGCAAAAAATCCTGTATCCTAATAAGAGAAGCTTTAAATTAGGTTTCATTTTTGACACCAAAGGGAACTGACCACATAAGTAAATGTTGGTTGTGATTTGTGTAGGTGTACTAGAAAGACACTTACTGAGAAAGAGGCTACAAAAAACATGCTAATACCATAGAAAGGACAAATTTTGATAACTTGGAATATAAAAATAAAACAAGTTGATAACAAAGCAAAAGGACACAGAATATCCTGTAAGCAATATTTTCGTTTTCCAGTCTGTTTTGACATGAGAGCAGTGCTGGCAGTGTATTGCCTCCTCATTAGCTCATGGGATAGAGCTTTCAGCAGCAGACCAGGCTGCAGGCTGAAGCTATGGGGGCCTAGATGGAACTTCACAGGTTGTAAAAAAAGCTGGATGAGGCTGTTCTGATCTGCTGACACGAGACCTGCTGATAACTGTTCACAGAGAGAACTTCCAGGAACCTGGAAAGATGCTCATGTTGTGCCAATATTTTAAACAGAAATGCTGGCTTGCCAGCCAGCCATCAGTCCTGAGTAAAATAGTGTAAGAACTGACTTAATTAATAGAAAAACAGAGAGATCATATACTTAGTACCAACAAACAAGTGTTTATCAGAAGGTAGAACTTGCCAAATTAATTTGATTTTTATTTTAATGAGATCAAAAGTTTCCTTGCTTGCTGAAAGGTATCAGTGTCACTGGATTGGACTCTTCACTTCACTTGGTATTATGTGACATTCTGATCAGGAAACTATGGCAGCTGAGACTTACCACAATACATGAAATGAATTAACCTGGCTATACAAGAAATCACACAGTAGAAGTGGGGATATTTTACTAAGCATAATTCTGAAGGAGTTCCTCAGGAATTTCACCTCTGTTTTCTTTAATACATTGTTAGCAACAAGGGAGGACTCAATCAACAACCATGTCCTAATGCTACTTTAGCTTTTGAGGACTTTAGTAAATGAGGACAGCAGAGCTCACTGCTGGAATAATGTGGGTTGCTTGGCAAGTTGGAATGTTTTAGTGTCTAAGAACTTAGCTCTGAGTCTTACACCTTTGGAAAGCAGTCCCTTTGGAAAGGTGACCAGGCTGACAGCAAGAAGCCCAAACCTCAGGCATTCCCAGCACCGAGCTGCAGGGAAATGGGCTCTCAGTGCTGGAACTGTAACAGGCAGCGAGTGCTGTCACTGCTCAATTGCTGTCACATCTATCCCAGGCACAGCAAGTGCAGCTTTGTTGACTGCCACTCAGGAAGGCTGTTGATAAACAGAAGAGCACTCAGGAAACAGCTGCAAGAAAGATGAAGGGGCTGGGAATGATGTTTGATAACGACAGATTCGAGAAGCACACATGGGTTTGGAGTTTTAGGTCAACAGCTGATTTGCACAGGGTTTTGTGTGTGTAGGGTAGACTAATTCAGTTGTTACTGTAGTCTGTGTGACAAAACTGTAAAAAAGCCCTGACAAGTTGGATACAAACAGCAAACAAGGCTCATGTTTATTAGTAATGAGGAAAATTAGCTGGAGCAATTCACCAGCAATTGTAGCAATTCTACTTTACTAAAAATTATTCAAGTTGAAATGAGATATTTTTCTAAAAAACCTATGTAGTTCAAACAGGAACAAAATTTACAGAAGTCTACAGCTAAAACATGCAGGTTAACAGATTAAATAGGCAGAAATGATCTCATCTGCTCTATTAATCTGTTTTTAAATAGAGCCAAATTCAAATATATATGTATGCATATATATGTATATGTACATACATACACACACACATATATATAAAATAAGAAAAAATCTTAGGGCAAGTGTTTCTGTTTGTTCAAATGCTTTTTTCTTTCTGAGCAAGTGCAAAGATGGAAAAAATGGCTTTAACTGCAGTGGCAAGTAGTGTTACTGAAGAGCAATAAGTGCCAACTCTTCTTATAACTTATTTATTTCTATGCTCATTGCCACAAAGTCTAATGAGCCACGATTGATGTGTGGCACAGGGCGAGGTTTGTAAGCTTTGCTAAAGAACAGAGAATTACAAAGTCTGAACAAAGCTAAAGGGCATTGCTTAAGTGCTTAATTCTCAAGAACAGAACAAATCTCTCAGGATTGCTGTTTCCAACTAGCTCTTTTTAGCAGCTAGTTCTTCTAAGATGTCTATCAGTGTAGCTACTGCTCATTTGAGCTGCTGGAGCAGCTCAGACCTCATCCTGGAATGTAACCTGCAGCAACACCAGTCACACAGCCAGGAAAGCCAGGTGAAAGGAGCAAGGAAAGCTATGTCTGCAGGGATAGCACTGGAAACTGTCACTTTGTGCCCTTCAGGGACATCTGCCTGGGCACCTGCAGGAACCCTGCTCCCCTTCAAAGCACCAGATCCCAGACACAGTTAAGGGAATGTAGCCTCTGACAAGTCAGTTCTTGCCACATCTCAGTTGTCTACTGGGCATTGACTGGCAGACAACTTCACTTGTAGAGGGCTGGGCTGGGCATTGGAAATACCCACCACCCTCTTTGGCAGGAAGAATATTGTAAAGTTTCCAACCTGCATCATTTCCTAAAATGATTCAAGCAGCAATATTCACACAGATTTATCCTATGGCTTCCTTTACAAATTCCACACATTCATCAGTGTAGTTGTAAAGATCATTAAAAATAAAACCTTTGCAAGCAAGGTCTGTGTCTTGCAGTGGAGGATCTGATTCAGTGCAACTGTAGCTCAAGATTTCCTGCCATTCATAGACTGCACAAACTGCCATCAGCAGTTCCTTTAGTTGAACTAAAGCCAGGTTGTAGAACCAGCAAACAAGGTCTCCACTCCAAGGGGATGGTGATGTAGGCACGTGTTCTTTAAGAATGCATATGTTCAACACTGGTTCCCAGGCAGGTCTGAAAGCATTGTAGCAAACTCTGTATTGGCCTGAAAGTTGCCCTGTTGTCCCAAAAAGCAGAGGTGAATGGCCTTTGGAAAACACTGGTGGAGATAACCAGACTCCACCTGAATGCTGCTTCTAAAAAAATAGCTCCATTTCCTGCCACCTAGAACAAAAATTATTATCTCCTGATGGCACCTGGTGCTTTTAATGCCAACCGGTTCAGCTATATCTGCATTATCTTTTCCATAAAACACGGGGCTGGAAAGGCCTTCCAGACCTCCATTTTCTAGAATAAATTTCTTCTCTCCACAGCACCACTTTGGAGACTCTTAAAGTCTCCCTGTTCTGAGGGTTACAGGTATTTATCTTGTTTCAAGACCAGGGTTATGCCTGGCCCAGTCATACCCTTTTGCTCTTTGACTAATGCTATCCTTTGATTTAAATATGTTTCTCTTCCTGTTGTTCATTCTAGAAATGTATTTATAGATGGCAGACTCTTTCCTTCTCTTATCAAGGGGATTTCTAGGCTTACTGGGGAATTAATAACCTTTTTCTGCTCTTGTTTCAGAGCTAAGCACCTGCAAAGATAGTTAAGACTTCATTCCTGCTTTGTACAATGCACTGATAACCCCTCAGCCTTCCTGTAATTGCATTTTTCCCACCTGGCAGGTCAGATCCAGACTTTGAGTGGCCCTCCCATCCTTCTCCCCCATCTGATTACACTTACATGCCATGTACAGCAGAAATCTCTCTTGATCTGTGGACTCATAATCACATGTTTTGTCTTGCTGAATTGTATCCATTTCAATTCCATTACATTTTAAAATTCTCCATGAAAGTAAACCAATAAAAATATTAAATAATATCACATGTATTGTTAGGAACATCATTACTCTCTACTCTCATCTCATTTCCATGCTGCCTGGTTTGTCTCCTCCACCTGTATGGTCCTATTCCCAGAGGACAAGTTTGTTCAACCCCTTTTTGCTGTTATATTCCAGTTATTTCAGAATGCTGGAGTGAAAAATCCTATACTTGGGTAAGATCCTGGTAATAATTGTACAACAGCTGACAAATTCCAGGCCTTTATCCATATTCAATATGTTGGTTTCCCTAATCAGTTCTCCCTTTGAAACAGAAAATCTGAATCACAAACCTACTTTTGTTTATCCTTACAGTTAATTTAAATAGAATCAATCTATGTTCACCCCAGCTAGCATAATGTTTTTCAGCCTCTTTATCATATCATTAACACTTGGAAGAATCATATTTGAAGTTGTATCATCCCTTGTTGATTCAGGCATATTTTGATGAGGAGGATCTATCAGATATTATATCCAGGGCTATCTGACCTCACATCGATGAGCATTTGCTCTCCAGTCTATTATCTGGGAGGTTTGTCTTTGTGCAGTAGCTCCCAGGAATATATGGCTCTTTAATATAACACCACAGAGACTTTGCCCAGACATCATTCTGACAAAAGAGAGAAGCCTTCTTGCACCAACAGGCAGAATGTTTTATCCTTGCAGTCCTTCATGGTTCCTTACCACCTGCCTGTCCTGAGCAAAAGACAGAGAGGGGACCAGTTGTCATGCTTTGAATTTTCTGGATAATACAGATGGATTTCAGAGAAGTAATTAAGACAAAATCCAGGTTACAGGGAAGATGGAGAAGTATGAAACCTCACCAAGGTTTTATGCCGGAACAAACAAATAACAGGGCACCTGTTCTGTTTGCACAAGGCTTAGACTGTGCCCAAGCCAGACACCAGCCCGAAGGGAAGAGCTGGGAAAGCTGATTTTATTATTCATTCACAAAACATTTTCTACCATTATGAAAAAATAGTCTCAGTGATACCCTTGGATGTGAATCTCCAGCTTTTGCTTATAAAAGCAAAACCAAAGCCTTGGGAATATTACTGCTGAAAAAAGCTGCCACATCTTTGTCTCTGAAGAAGCCACAATTTGTTGAACTGTGAATCCTTCACAGTACACAAGCCACAGCACTTTTATCACCACAAAGCAGCTGGCCCTTGATACTACATGAATGTGTTGTGGGTTTTCTCTTCCATACAAATATTTTTAGCATTTGGGTTTTCCCTGATTTCTGTTGGACTGTACTCCCTGAGGAATAGGTGATGGAATGAAATGAACTTTCTCACAACTGAGCACCATGGGAATAGCTCTGCCCTCTGCATCCAGCCCATGGAGAAGTGTGCCATAAAAACAACACCACTGAATAACTGACTTCAACTGCAGCTTTCCTCCCAAGCACTTGGAAACATCTGCCTCCCACACAAACATGGTAGAGCTGATTTACAGCTTGTTTGTGTCTCTCTCTTACTTTTGTCAGTTATCAGCAATAGGGTGAGAAAAACTAGTTTTAAAGGAGGCAAAACCTGAGCTGACTCCAGGCCATAAGAATGCTCTGCTCCCTCTAACCAGCCCACTGGAGAGGTGTGGTTTTGGCACAGCATCGGGGAAAATTATACCAGATAAATAAATGCAGTTCTGACAGATTCCATTCCTGTCCCTGGACAAACTGCTTCACTTCCTTTGTTCCTCCATTCAACAGGCACCCAGCCAAAGCACCCTCAAAGAGATTAGACTGACTGTTTTGGTGGAAACAAGTCAAAAAATGAGGCCAAATGGGTGCAAGGCTTTGCACAGACAGACCCACTGGAAGGCTCTCTTGTTCACAGGCACTTAAAAAATAAATTAGTAGTGTCCCTTTCAAGGTCCAATCAAACATCTGTAGGTCCAAACAAACATCTCTAGGTTATACCTGTACAACTCTCTCATGCTGATGATCTCCAGCTTATCTATGAGCATTTTCAAGGGGAACTCAATGTCTGAAATCATCTTTAAAGTGATGCAGAAATATTCAAACATCCAGTCAGTCCCAGTATGAGTCTAGGGGGGCAGTGAGTTTCTCTGCTGGGCTCCAATGAGTCTGAGCAGCTGAAAAGCAAGTGGCTAGGAAAGCTCCCACCACAAATTGATACAACAGGAGTTCCCATAAATGCTATCTAATGGCTATGGAGACACCCCAGTGGCATTTTAATTCCTTACATAGGAAACCCAAGGCTAGAGGATAATTTCTTCTGGAATTATCATCTAGGTTTGTACATGCAGAAAGAAGAGGTCCCTTCAGAGAGGGCATACCTGCAACCTGACTTGTCCTTCTGGTCCTTGAGAGGGGGAAAAGCTTCAGGTCAGGTGTTCTGCAAAGGCAATATATCTACTCATCAGGTGTCAGGCCTCAAATAAACACATACAGCTACAATGGTATGGTCTGCTCTGTGGGGAGGAAAAACACTGGGAACAAATCAAAACAAGCTACTCTGTGGGACTTCTTACAAGGATAAAACATTTTATAGCTACAGATTTATATGCAGGAGCAGAGAAGTAGACAGGAGTTTTAGTTAAAATATTTGAATGCTTCATAAAAGAAATTGCAGGAGAGTCACACAATGTTTTGGATGAAGCAGCATCCCCTCAGGAAGTGATCCATGAGAGTTGCTCCAGGGTCCCAGTGGAGGAGTACCATCATTCTGGCATGCAGAGGAAGGGGCAAGGTCCTGCCCCACGGGTGTCTGAGGTAGAACAAGCCCAAGAGCACAAATATTTCTGTCATTGCAGCATTTTTACCTCACTGAGCAGTCTGGTAGCACTTCCAGATTCTTCAAGTTGCCATGAGGCATCCAACTAATTTTTTATGCTTCTCTCATAACTGAGTTCATATTGCAGGCCTGAGAACAGAGCTAGACTCCACCAGGTCTGTGCTGCCCAGGGTCAGGTCTTCCCCTCACCCCTCCCATTAAGCACATTACAAGAAAGCACAAGAAGGTGCTCCTGTTTCTTAGTGGCAGCAGGACTTTGGCATGGCTTGCAAAACACTTTGCATGTTTCTGATAGCAGGTGCAATAGAAACATTATTTACCACTCTATTTTCCTGGCATCTTTCCTAGCTCTTCCACGGAGCAGATGGAGAATGAGCAGCACTAACACTGAGCTGTGGGTGCAATCATTCACACATGCCTAATACTCCTCTGAGTAGCAATCACTACTTTCAGGATGGAAAAGTGTGCTTACCATCACTACTACAAGAGGCAGAGCCCTTCCCTTGCTCAGCAACCCAGAACCACTGTTCACAAGTGCTCCCTGGTCACTTGGAAGGGGCTCCTTGCTGCCATGAGCTCAGAGAGACCAGGGCTCGGTTACAACACAGGAGCAGTGATGAGGAAAAATATGTGAAGTATTTTCCTGCACCCCCAGGGGACAGGTCCCAGTCCTATTAGCATGAAGTAAGAGAAAGGGGGGAGAAGGCTTTGAGTATTGTAAGCAAACCACCTCGTAGGACAAAGGAAATGCTCTGTTTCTTGCAGGACAGTGTGAGCAAGCAGATGCATTAAAAGTCACAAATCTCACATCCCCTGCAATGCTTCCTCAGCTTTTGTTTCCCAGCTGCCAGGAGGCTGAGAGCACGTGCCCTGTACATGATCCAGGAGCAGAGTGCTCAGCCTGGGAGAGCAGCAGCAGGTGCAGAGCACACCTTCATGGGGAATGTTCCACTGGGTGTAGCCCTGCACTGCCCTCGTGGCTGTGCTCAGCAGGGAACACAAGGAAGGTTTTCCTGGATCAGCCCAAATTTCTTCTGTCAGAACAAATGCGAGGGGAAAAATACACAAAGACATTTGTACAGTGAAGCCTATTACACCAGCTCAGTCACAGCAGTTTAAATGCATGTCCTGGTGAATGCTGGCATTCCTTTCCCATGATTACTGGGCTCCCAAAGCTAATACTCTGCAGGATTCTGGACCCACTGATTTGTTGTGGCCATCCCAACCAGGCAAGCAAAGAAAATATCAGTCACTTCCATTCGAGCCTCATTGTCTCTGAGGAAAATTGTGGGAACAAACACCTATTTGGCCTTGAGAAAGGCCAATGCAAGACCTGCTCATATTCTCTGCTTCCCTTCCTCTTTGCCTCCTTCCAGCCTTGGAAGGCTCAGGTGACAAACTGGCTTTTAGGAGGGAGCAAGGGACAGGGCCCTGCCAGGTCCTGCATTCAATATAACCACACCACCTCTGCTCCTTGTGAGGGCAGGCAGCCCCCTCTCCTGGTGAAGGGTTACCTGCAGCTCCAGCTCACCTATGGATTCAGTTCACGAGGACCAAGTTTCCCAATCCCGTGGGAGTTCATCTGACAAGCACAGACTGACTTCTTTGCATATGACCAACAACTTCTAGATGAAAAGCAAAAACAGGAAAAAATTAGAAGACAGCATGTAGTAAATCTTTCATCAACCAGGCCAGGTTAGTTTACAAATATTCCTTCTAGGTAAAAGAAATGCTTGGAGATAAAAGAGGTGGTGAGTTTTCTGCATTTCAGTCAGCCCTGCTGGATGGTGGAGCCCCATTCTTCACACACAGAGAAAACCTCTCCCTGCCACACGTGGCTCTGTGTGAATTGAGGAGCAGTGGGAATCCTCACAGGGCAGATGGGGGCTGTGACACAGAGCAATTAGATGACATCCTAAAGGTGTCACTGTGAGTCTGTAGCACAGCCAAGGACTGAATAAAGATGTCAGACACCAGTGACACTCCTGTGCTTTCCTCGGGGGACTATCTTAAAATCAAAGCTATAAAAATTCACCTATGTGATACAGGCACGGATGAGAACACATTCCCTGGCAAATTCTGTCTTTACCTCCATGTTTCAGAAGCTCTTCCCGTCCATCACTCCTGACCTCTAGTGGCTTAGGCTCTGTTCAAAGAGAAGACTGACTAAGCTGAAGTGACAAGTGACTCTGCTACTTCTGGCCCAGTAAAATGCAGTCTTTCTCTACTGAGAGTCAGTGTATAAACAGGAACTGAATTCTAACCACCTCCAAATGTCATTTGGAACTTGTAGAGTTTGAACTAGACAAGCCTGGTTTGTTTTTACTATTTGTAAGCCTGTTCCTGCAGAAAGCAAAGAAGGCTTTTCAGAGGAAATGTTAACCTTGGTTTAGCCCTTCCTAAGCTCAAGCACGTGCAGGTTTCTAAGGGATTGGTCTGTTCCTCCTGCAGACTAAACATGGGAGGGAAAGGATGGAGAAGGAGCCTTACAAACCCAGATAACAACAGGGACAGGAGAGGCTGGGAGAGCCTCCCCAGAGACAGAAATGGCCAGTTATAACTGTCATGTTCCTGTAACCTAGATGTGGTTGCCTGTGAAATATTCTTGTGCAGGTAAATGGGTGAAAACATGGCATGTTTTAATTTTGGGCTGTGGGTGGAGGGTGCCATAGACACACAAAGTCCTGTTGGCTTCTGCAGGGCTGTGTAGGACACTTTATGAAGTACTAAGACTTGAACCAGAACATGCCCAATATCCAGTTTCTTTGCTGAATTAATGCATTTGCTGAATTGCATATAAATACAACTACAAGGTCATTGTGCCTTAACAATCAAAATTATGTGGCCCAAATATGGACATGCTGATGTGTGGGAAAGATTACAGAAGAAATGGACTCTGCCTGTTCTAACCAGGAATAATTCCAGGTAGACAATGGCTTATAAGTTGCTATTGACTTAGAAATGGATTTCCCATAATCTCCTTGTACAGAGGATGTAGTAAATAGCAAGAGAAAATGGGAAAAGGAATTTGGAAAAGATGTGTTATTGCTCAGTAAAAGACAAAGGAGGTCTTTCCTGTTATTTTTAACTTCAAGGACCTGCTCTCCTTCTCAGTCTGGAATTTCAGCCAAAAAAGCAGATCCCAGAATACCTTCAGAGCCCTTCCAGGTGATTTCTAAAACATTAAGATATCAGCAGGAGTCCCTGCATGCACTTGTTGGTAATGCTAAGAATAAAACCATTTGCAGGATTGAGATCCGCCTGTGAACGGAAAGAGACCAAAAATTTCCCCCTAAATTTCTTTGCAATCAGTTTTTCAAACTCTCCCTATTCCTGGCATCACACAGGTTCCTTGAGGTAAGTAGAAATTATCTGCCACTGTAAAATACATTTTCTGATGTTGGAATAAAAGAGGCAGGGGTGGAAGCTGATGCAACATCCACTTCATTTTGAGCTGCACATTTGTCACAGACCTGCAGAACATCCAGGTGTCACACAGGACTTGGCAGGTACCACTGAACATCACATGTGTGAAAAAGAAATCATCCAATGGGCAGAGGGTGCATGGAGGAGTACAAAGTATTCCAGCTTTCCTACAGAAATTACAAAAATAGAAGTGTTGGTTAAAACTGTTGGGTTTCCAGCAATGTATTTTATTAGTCTGCCTTCATCCGTGAACATCCTTAGATGAGATTGTTATTTCAACTTTCCTCTGCCCAGCCCATTGAGATGGGTGAGAGCCACCACATTCTTCTCAAAGCTGAAGTTTCTTCCTCACAAACCCATCCTCAGCCCAGGCTGCAGTGGAAGCTGAGCCAGAGCTGTCCAGGCATTTCCAGCTGACATTGTTCAGGTCTCTTTATGCTGTGACCACCCTGGAACTTTCCCTAGCTCTTGATTCAGATCTGCAGAAGCTGGCAACTGCCCATCAGTCCCCATTCCCTCTCAGAACATGCAGAAATTCTGAGATTCACTTGCCTCTTCCTAAAACTTATCCTGCCCCAGACTGATGTTGCAGGGCTGGTTTAGCCATATGTGCTTTTTGAACAGGAAAGACTTGTATTTAAGACCAAATGAGATTTTGACATGTGTCCAGTTTTCTGCTACTGTTTTTTCCTCAAGACACTGCTTTGAAGCAACTAAAATTATTTGTTTGTGTTAAAGGTCACATCAGTCCATATTTCTGGTTAGGTATCTGTGACTCTAGTGAGGGATGGATGGAAATGTCCCCCTTCTAAGGGCCACTCACTGACACGTGGCCCAGCTGCCAGATGCATTCCCTGCTGTATGCACAGTACTCACATCACACCCCTGCAGGGCAGGCCCAAAGTCTGACCACAAAGTGAGTGTCCCTAAGAACACAGAAGAGTCAGGTCACTGCAGGGGCCTTTGGTCTCTGAGGAGGCACTGCTGAACAAGTGGTCCTAGGACAGTCCAAGGACATTTTGAGCTGTGGGAGAGACAAGATTCAGTGGTACCATAAAAATTTGTTTCTAACTTGAAACTGATAATCAGTTTAGCCTTGAATATTCAGGATACATCACTCACAGCAGTGGCCTTTGCAGATTTAGGGTGTGTCTGCACACATTTAACTAGCAGAAGCTATCTTGATTTCACAAAGAGGATCTACAGAATTACATCAGTTAATGCTGCCAGTAAGATTTCACTGCTACAAATTACCATAGAGACCCTGAGTCTGATCCAATCTCATAGCTACAAAAAGACTCCCATTGTTCTCATTCTTTAAAATCAGAGAGGTTCCCTGAGACTTTAGCTTGGGATTTCCTAAGTATTCCTAATGGGAGCATGTATGGCAGTCATTAATGCTTTAGCAAACACCCCTTTTCACATGCCATAGCATTTTGTTACTAAACCTCAGCCTCATCTTCTTACTGCTATTTACACAGGGTTCATTACCTTTGCCACAGCCCATGGTGTGTTTCTTGAGGCTGTCCTTTGCAGGGCCAGGAGCTGGGCTTTGCTAAGCCTTGTGAGTCCTTTCTGACTCAGAATATTCTTGATTCTCCCCTAGTCCCTGTCCAGCTCACACTTTTGGATGTACTTCCCCTCACAGGCACCCAGTGACCTTGGTGTAGCAGTGGGGCCCAAGCCATGCTGAGAACATCTCTGCTGTGCTGGAGAGGGACTGAGGTGCCTCTAACTTAGCACAGCTTTGAGAGACTCAGCACTACCCCATAGGAAGGGTGTGGCAGACAGGGTTTCTCCAAGTCCTAGGCAAGTGACTACTTTTATTATTTTTCTGCCATAATTCCTTAAAAAAAAATCTTGGGGGAAAGCCTGCTGAGTCTATTGGAGAGTTTTCCAGGAGGAGATTTTGGATGCCACTGTGGGATCCTGCTGTTCTTACACATGTACAGCTCTTCAGCTCAGGAACACAAAAGGAGACCAACACACAGAATTAAGGATGTAGAAACAATTTTCTCCTCACTTGTCTCTCTCCTGGGGGATTCTTGTTTAGATCCATTTTGTCATGATTGCTTTGGAGTTTAATGCTAGTAAGAATAAATTTAATTGCAATCTTGATACTCCCTCTGATATCATAATGGATACATGTAAGAAATTCAGAGGGAATAATCTTTTTCACTGCACTTTCCCCTAAAGAAGCCAATGAAGGAAGAACCATGCAAACACTGGTGTGGGTCACTCATGCTCCAGAGAGGTGCTCATTCCATACCAGCAGACCCTGGACTAGATTGCACCCTCAGGAGTGTTAATTTACATTCCAGGTTTCCAAAGACTGGATTTGGGATGTCTTCCAGCAAATGAAGAGATTCCCTGTGGTCACTTTGAAGTGGTACATAGTGATTATTTTGCTTTCTGTTTTGGTAAGATGGGTTACTCCAGGTATGCTACCAGTTCCCATTCATTTCTCTGTTTCTGGTAACTTTTGTGTGTATCAGACACTTTGGGTTTTTATTACCCATAGTTAATGGAATGATCTGGGAGCCTCTCCCTGCCTGTTCTCCCCTTTCTCTCTCTCCTGAGAGAGCAGTAGTGGAAAGGGGAGGAAGAATGTCATCCACAGGATGCCTTGACTTACCATCACTTAATTAATAGAATCTGCATCAACACACCCTGATATACTGCAGCAGCAGTTATGGTTGTATTTCAACAAGTTTACCTGTTCATGAAGTACTTTTGATTGCCCCTCAGTTTTGTTGCTCACAGTCATAGTCCACAACCTTCCCACAACACAGGAGCCTCTTTGCATTCACAGGGAGATGCATCAAGTGGAATCATCACCATCAACACAGAGGAGACCTAAAGAAATATTCCTTTTTTACAGTACTCAAGCCAGGCTATCTTTGAGACAGAAACCAACTCCATGGGATGATTTTCTGTACTATGGAAGGATGGTTACAAAACCCCAAAGAATTATTAGACCAACAGTTGCTCCATCTGCTCACAGAGTGAAGGAACACTCCAAGCCAGAACCAGCAATGCCCCTTGGATTTAGATCTGATGGAACTTCAGCAAGACCTTGAGCTCACTGCAGTTTTAGGTTCTGAAGAAGCTGCTGCTGTACCACAACAGACATCCTCATCTTTCAGCAAAGCTGTGTGCAGACAGCCAGTGTGGCTGTGACATTTAATACAAAATCAAAGTGAAAAGAAACAAATAAAAGGGAAAAGGAGGGTTACATTTACGTGGTGAAAACAGCCCATGCAGGAATTCAATTGCAGCTTCTCTTCACTGGTAGCCTACCAGCACGTTTTCACCCCACTAGAGATAAACAGAAACATTGAAACACAGAGCTGTACTCTGAAAGAGAGTATGCAGAGAGCTGCTGGTATGACAGCAGCTTTCTCCTGGCATTTTGGTTTGATATCTTCTGTGTTCTTAGTGACAGATCTGACAGCTCATCCTCGAGAAGTTTCCTCATAACAATGCAAAAAGAAAGAGTAAAATTCACTGTTTGTTACAGATTTCTGTTTGGGGGGGTGTTTGTTTTTTTCTGCTGACAGTAAGAAGCTCTTTAGCAAAGCCAGTTGCAAGCCATAAAGCCCATGCATTCAACTCTAAAAAGCACAGTTAGTATGGCAAAGCTCTTAATTCTTTTGTGTGAAGTCACCTTGTATGGGTGACAATGATACCTTACCCTGAACAGTTACAGCATTCCAGATTTCCAAGTCCCCCACCACGGCCCAGAAGTAGGATTCTCTTAACATCAACGCAGTTCTGCTATAAAGACAAAAGCACAATTTACACAGCAAGAAATATTGATCTTTCTTAGGAAAATCCTTCAGTCTAGTAAATGACATTTAATTAGATGGGCAGAGGGAAGGCAGAAACAGTAACCTGCACTGGGAGAGGAGAACAGAGGAGCCCTGCCTGGGACAGGGAATAAGAACAGTCTGAGGACAGTTGTTGTCTTTTTGCAATTCAAATGGAAAGAGGAGCAGGCAGTAGGGAAAAATGTCAGAGAAGAGGAACTGCCTGGCAGACAAAAGTCTGGAGCTTGTGCTGGGGTTAATTCTGGTTCCCTGGTGAGAAGGACCCTTCACAGGAGAAGTGAACTAGGAGAAAAGGACAAAGGGAAGCCATAGTTTGCTCTGAAGGCTAAGGCAGGAAAGGAGCACAGGACTCACACGAGTTCCTCACCCAGGCAGGATGCAAAGGTTTACAGAAGAGCTGTGGGAGTTAACCAGGGGTTTGGCAATGTATGTATGTGCAGTAAATAAAATACCAAGTGGTAGAAATACATCTCTGTCCCAGGTCACTCTGCCCTGTCAGGAAGGTACCACAGTCCATACAGCTTCACAGGGGGTTTCTTCTGCGTGGCACTGAGCTTCAGGCCTCAGCTCTTTGATCCTGACTGGCACATGTCAGACATCAATCACATTTGGGTGTTTCTCTGCAACATCTGTCCCTGTTAAACTCCTACAATTGCTTCTGAGTTTATACTGTTTTGTAGCTCTTGGCTTTTAAATTCACCATTATGAGCCAAACATGCAGACTCCAACAGTAAAAATCCCTTCAGTTCTCTGTTTGCCATGAAATGGGACTTACAAAAGCACCATAAAACACAGCTCTGCAGCAGGGTTAGTTCAGTCTCTGACCAGTTGAAGATCAATACACATTAGGTAACAGCAGCTGCTCCATTGGCCTCTGTTCCAAGGCTTGTGCCATCCCAGTGCCCAAACACACAGGGGGCATTCTCCTCTGCTGTGCAGGCTGACAAGCAGCTGCTGGGAGCCACAGCTCCTGACACATCACATCAGTTCCTTTTGCAGTCCCCACTTGTAAAGAGGGGCCAAAGCAAGGCTAAGCCAGCTCTTACAGCTCCCTCTTGAGCACAGCTGCCACATGTCCAGCCTCTTACAGTCTTTCCCCCTTCTCTGGCCTCCGTGGGGCACCTCCTGTGCCCTGCCTGGGGCAGCTCTCTCTTACTGCCAGGCAGGAAACACAGTGCTAACCTGTCCTCCCTGCAGAAAGCTCTCCTTGCCCTTTCCCCAGAATGGAAGGCTTTGTGAGTTAACAGTTCACTTTCACCAGGATCCTTTGGAATTTTTCAAACACAGGTTACTTTAAGGTGCTAAAACAATTATGGTTTGGTTTCTTTCATGCTGTCTGGAAAGATCTGGGCTGAACTGCATCCTCAGCACACACAGTCCTCTTTCTCTGATGCTGTGCCTTCCTTGGCATTGAGGTTCCAGCAAAGCCCAGAGATCTGACATGATGTTCTGGCACTGGCCACCATCTATTCCTTAGGGCCAACAGACTTCTACCCACACAGAGCGAGGCTTAGGTGTGTTTGGGGCAGAATGGCAGCTTTTGGTCACTCTCCCTGTGAAGCACATCCTTCCCCTCCGTGTCCTTGCAGGAAGAGGGGAAAGGAGCTGAGTTCAGATGAAGATGACTCAGCTCTTTCTTGCTAGAAATTGCTGTCAGGGCCCATAATGCTGTGTTGATTTTTGCCTTTTTCTATGTTCTCTGTATTCTTTACACATATAGTTGTAGCTCTGGAGTCTATTATTGTAGTTTAGCTAGGCAAAAAGACAAAGCACATTCCAAGACTCCTATCTTGGTTCTCCTTAGAAACCAAGGTTGAGACCAGCTCTTTGAGACATATTCTTTATAAACAAAGTTTATTCCTCACCTGAGGGGGGAGGATTTAGAAGGTATAGAACTGGGGGCATAACTTCACTGAGTAGGCTTCTAACTGGAGACTCTTGCTAATTTGCAAAATCTATAAAAATTGTACACACATTATGCAGAGGTGCATCTTTGGCATTTCTACCTGACAAATTGTGCACCTAAGGATCCTTATATAAAGGTAACCCCTTTTTATCACCCCAACTGTGTCCGGCTCATACTTCCAGGACCAGAGAAAAAGGCATCACCTATTTATGATTTGTGAACTGTGTCAGTTTTACTGTATGAAGGATTAGAGCCCCTAAGATCATTAATAAATGGAGATACAAACCCCACTGAAATGAGTCAGTGTTTGTAGGACTGATAGTACAGCTGGTAGAAAGAACATCACTCTCAAGCTAATGTGTTACTTTTCTGTACCTCCACCTGGTTAGTTTGGACAGTACAGTCCCAGTTCTTGAATACCTGCAGAAATGTCATTCACCAGAAGTGGCTGCTTTGATTCACTTTGATGCACTGGCATCTGACTTCTCCATGGCAGAAAAATAATGCAGGGCAAGCTGCAAATTGACTCGAGGCTCTATATAAACTGCAAGTTTCAGATTGAAAAAATAAGAAAAAGGCTGTTAAATAGTCAGGAAGTTGTTTTGTTGCAGGGTGCCCGTGAAATTTGACATACTAATCAGGTGTAGCAAAAGCAAATCCTACAGGGTGCCAGGCAAAATCTCCTGGATGTGATAATTTATGAAACCAGGGGTGAAAGAGCCCAGTGCTGGACACTGTGTAGGTTACCCAGCTCCAGAGCATGTGAAGAACAAACACCTCTGGCAATCTTCATCCTCACACCCCAGGACCTGAGAGAAAAGGAAGCTGCAAGAACATTGGGCATCTGAAAGATTCCCATTTGTAAGAAATCAGCTTTGCAGGCTCTGTATGCTCAGGCTGGGCCTGTATCACATCTGCATGAAGCACATCTGTCTCCAAAGCAGATCCTTGCCCTTCAGAGCAGAGCTGGCACTTGCTGCACAGCAATACCTGAATATCCCTTCTAGACTGTGATGCCTCCTCACTGTGTCCACCTCCCCTGCTAAATGAATTGCAAAGGGAAGAATCTCTTGCTTTGATTTCTCTGCAGGTGTGATCTGAACTTTTTCATTATGTAACTAAATTCTAGAGCCCTGCAAATTTGTTACCAAGCTCTAAAGCATGAGGATGAATCTGTACTGACTTTATTTGGAAATCAATTCCTCTAAGCTGTTATTGCTTCTGGCTACACCCAAGCTAGGGTGGAAGCACCCACCCAGACTGACACTTTGGCTCAGCTTCTAGGACTGTGCTAAATCCACAGCCAGACTCACTGATGCTGGGCTGCCAGAGAGACTAGAAGGGGTGGAAGGCACTGCAGAGTTCCCCCAAACACCTGCAGTTTGAGTGTCTGAATCAACCTGAGCTAAGAGCAGAGGGCTGTTACTGTCCCACCACAGCTTTAATGGTACAGAAATGGTACATTCAGTCTGTAGGACCCAGTGGAGGCCTTGTGCCCCAGACTGGTCAGACTGGGGTCAGTTGGTCACTGCTGAGCAGCACCTGGGCACAGAGAGCAGCAGGATTTCCCTTCAGCTTAGAAAGTCCTGCTACCACTGGAATTGATGGTACCAGGGCTTCCATGGCAGAGCTGTCACACTCTCCACCCCACTGAGACCAGCTGGAAGGGTATTTTATTACTTTGCATCTCTGTCCCTAAAAATCTGAACCCAGAGCCACAACCTGCATTACAGGAATGAAAAAGGTGCCTTGTGTTCATCAGTACTGGATCAGTTGGCTTTTAGGGGAGATTTAAGCACCAGCTCACCACCAGCTGCCCAGCTGAGTCCTCTTCTGAGCTCTGAGGCTAATTTCTGAAACCACTGAGAGGATTTTATCCAGGCTCTATTAGCCACTGTACAGCAGGAGGTACATTATCATGGAACAACAACTCACAAGGAAATAGCTCAGATTTACAGTGCAACTGAACAGAGTGGGAAATTAAGTGGTCCCAGTTGTAGCCTGAGGAAGTTCCTTGTAACAGGAAGCAAAAAAAAACCCAAAACTGAGTGAAAACTAAGCAGGAATTACTCTGGGAAGGTGTGCATGTCCTTCACTCATTTTCCTATTTAATATTAAGAATTGTATATTTTATCTAAATTTTTACCCTAGTCCTATGGGTGTACAACAAATAGGCTTTAACACATTATATACATGGATAGAAATATAAATTTGTACAACTAATGTTGTACAAATATAGTGTCAGGAGGATGTGATGCTAAATGCTTCTGAGTGTTGGAAACTCAGTGAATTGAGAGGTCTAGGTGATAAGACTCTGAAGCAAAAACCAGCAGGAAAAAAAGAGAGGGGAGGGGGGAAAAGCCAACTAACTAACCAACTAACCAAAAACCCAAAAAGACACACCCACAAGCTTTACTGGAGCAGTCAAAATAAAATAAATACAAAATCAGAACAATATCAAGCCTGTACAGCATTGTGCACTACAGATTACATTACATGGCTGAGCAAATACTGTGAAATACTGCCAAGAGCTCTTTACCCTTCCCATGGTGCCATCAGCATCCTTGAGTAAGGTTCAGCTGGAGATCCCTGCCTGTGGGACAAAGCAGCAGGAGCACCTGCATTGTGACACCACTTTGGGAAGCTGCTGCTCTCAGCCCAGGCAGGGAGGGGAAATCTCTGTGTGTTGCTTTCCTTTTCCACCTCACAGAGCTCACTGGTGATTCCTAAACTGGTGCAGATGTGGGAATACCCTGCACTGGCAGGAGAGCCAGCAGCACCTCTCTGCTTGCCTAGGATCACCCAGAAAACAAGTTTCTCTGCTGTATAACATCTGAGTTTTTAGTGCTGCAGCTATGAAAAAAATACTCTCCAGGGCAAAGCAGACTGACTAAAACCCAGGTGTAACCAAAGTGCCTCACTGCAGAGGAATAATCCCTCAAATTCTTGGTACAAGGCAAAGTGTGGCCCAAATGTCTCTTTCTGCAGAGGAAATTTGTGAGCTGGGCAAAGGTGCTGTGTCTGTGTCAGATGGGAGACCCCTGCACAGGGCCAGGGAAGCCAGGCAGGAGCACAAGGTGCCTCTGCCTTCCAAGTCCTGTTCTGCCAGCAGGCATGAAGGCTCCCTCCATGGGAAAGTGCAGCTTCAAAGCACAGAATGGCAGGAGCCGAGACCACAGCAGTGGTGTGTGTGACAGTCACAGATCCCAGGAGGGGCCCAGTGCTCCCAGTGAATTTGTGGAGATGCCCACTGAAGGATGAGGTGGTTTTGCACCTGCCTTAGGTCACAGATTTATTCCCCAGGGTCTGTGCATTTCTAAAGCCAAGTTCTGTAAGTGGGCAAGTTCTCACTGTTGCTATTACAATATAATCTGCATACAAACCATTAAAACCAAACCATTACAAGCTATTTACACACATAATATATGAAATGCCTCCATTGCATCTTCATGACCTTGACTGTTCTCTGTCCTGCTTCTCTTAGATAATTTGAATTTGTGTAGGAATATTTTTCATCCTCCAACTATTTTTCCCTGCCTGATGCTAAAGCACTAATGGATCTGGGGTCCCCACATGGAGTTGACATGTGCATTGAAACAAATTTACCCAAGGCAAAATCAAAATTTTTAATCTGCCCATCACATAGAATCTCATCTGCAGTGACAACTACATAAAATTAAATACAACAGAGACATTTCTTTCCCAAATCTGTGTTCCAAACCTCGCTGCACTCACTGTTCCAATTCCAAGCTCTGTACAAGGCAGCAAGCAAACCCTGCACAATTGTCCTCTGGAAATGAGCTCAGTTGTATTTAGAGCAAAGGAAAGCACCTCTGGGATGAACATCCTTAGCTGGATGGGGGAGCAATGCCTCTGTGTATTGGTAGTGAGGATGGTTGTGAAAAGAAGCCTGATTTGTAATGTGATTGTGTTTGTGACAATGTTCACTACAAATGCTGCAGTGTTGCTGACCCCTTAAATGCAATTACTAACTATGATTACAGCTCAGATTGATAATATTTCGTGTTTAGCCCTCAGGGAAATAGTCAAGAAAAGGAAACTAGATGGAATTGTGTCATCTTACTGAAGCTGAAAAGTGGTCTGCTTTGGGCTGACATAAAATGCTTCTGTATATCAACTAACTCACCAAGGGAATTTTGGGTGGCAAAAGACTTAATAGGCATTAAAGAGAAACAGTGGATCTATATAGGCTAAAATAAATCCCTCCTGAGTAACCAGAACAGTGTCTAGGCCAGCCAAATCCACCAGAGTTTTCCTTTTTACTGGGGCAAAATTGGATTCTTTGGCAGAAGAGCTGAGAAAGTCTATTCACACCAATGGCTCCCTCACTTGCATCTGCTCCAGTGCCTCATCAGGGCCCCAGCAGGAGCACACCCACATCTGTCACCAGGCCACAGCAGTCCCTTGGAGAAGCCATCCTTTGGGTGGAGTTCCAGATGGATTCTATTCCCTGCTGGCCTGGAAGGAGCTGTGGGGATGCAAAGACCATTACACATCTGGGGCTGCAGCAGCAGTGATGAACGTGAACGCTGCGGAGCTACACGTGGGGATGTCCCAGAGAGCCTCTGGCAGAAGTCCCCCCTGTCTCTACCGAGATTGTTTTGCTTTAAATCTGATACAGCCAACAGTCTCCTGCCTTGGGATCCTCCAGGGATGCCAAAATTTAAAGCAACAGTAAGCAGACTAAAAAGCAGAAAGCCTGATTCAAAGGCAGCACAGATGTTTTACTCTCATCCCATTCTGATGCTCTGTTGGAAGTCACAGAACTTCCTCATCACAAGGAAGACAAAGGCCTTGCCCAGGGCTCTGATAACAGTTCCTCACATGTGCTTCTCAGTGCAGTAATGCTGTCAGTGGAAGTCTGAAGTGCTCCTGTGTCTCAACTGCCAGATTAATGATACAATTAATGCTCTGAAACTCTTAGAAGACAGCAAGGACTAAGTTACAAACAAGCACAGTGGGAGTTAATTTATGCAGCATGAAAATATCACCTCAAATTGTAGTTCCACACACAGTGCAGGTATTCTCAAATGCTTGGGATTGCTCATCATGGGAAAGTGTCTACATATGGCAGGGAAGAAGCAGCTGAAAGGGAAAAACTTGGCTGCTCATGGGCTTTGCAAGTCAGGACAGTGGTACAAAATGAGGATACCTAGATAATGAATTTCCTGTTCACAGTTTGGAGAAGAAGCCCAGTTCCAAAGAAAGAACCCCTCCTACAGAACTGCTGCCAATAAACCTTGAGTGAATCAGCCTCAGACACATCCTGTCCAGGGTACAGGACATATTCTGACAGAAGCTCTAAATCCCACGTTGTTAATGACAGAAGATGAGGCTTTATTGAAGTCTTTTTCCATTGGTCTCTCCCTGTGGGACTTTATCCTGAGTCCCAAGGTGTTTCCTATTAGACAACCATTTAAGCACTGCAAAAATCACAGAGAAAACCCAGCAGGAACTTCTTGGACCACATCTTTTAGATGTTTAAAACAACCTAGTTTAGCCTGGAATCCAATATTCACTATGCCCTGGAAGGATGGATGGGGCCACTCTAAAATATCAATAGTACAGTCTCTCTGTCATTTAAGCAATTACTTCATTTCTCTTGCTTCTGTCTGGAAAAGAAATCCTTCAGCAACGATGGACCTGAGCTTTGTGCTGTGTCAGTCAGGACTTTAATCCTGTTGTTTTCTCAGTCAGACTCTACCTTGCTCCTCTACATATCACAGCCAAGGTTTATCCCAGAGGTCATTGTTTTAATCAGCATTTTAAAATCTCTATGAATGGAAAACACTACATCAAGTGTCAGGGCTTTTTTCTCTATTTTTTTTCTTTTTTAATAAACTGATGTTCTGTTTCTTTAATAGATTTAGTTCTCACCAGCACTCAATTCTTACTCGTTTGTTAAGTCTAATTAGTCAGTATTCAAATGTGCCATGCATTAATTTGGCCACTGCTCAAATCCCACACAGATTTCATAGGAAAATGGATTATTTGAATTTTAAACACAGTCTGTTCCACCAATTCTGACATATTAAGCAAACTCACAAGCCATTAGGGCCATAAAATGCCAGTTGACCTAACAGCCTGCAAGAGTAGGGAGTGAAAAAGCTATTTATGTTATTAACTGATGCTCTAAAGTGAGAGCTGCACACTGGGCCTGTATCATTTGGGTTCTCCAAGATATGGGTGAAGCCCAGATATTTGGCTGCCTCAGCCTCAGCACAGAACTGTTGGCCATTAGACACAAAGATTCCCCAGAGCCAGGACTCAGTCCAGCCTTCTCTGGCTGCAGCCACAGAAAACACATCATCCTGCCTGCTTCACCTGTTTAATATGGTAATTAAGGCATTTTAGCTAATGGGCTTTAAATACATCTTTTAGGTAGTCTAGACAACTCCCTAGCATTGTCATCAGAACAAGGAGGGATCTTGTGTATTTCTGTGCCAGTTGGTGTTGAGAAGAGGCAGAGCTGACCAGAGCTCAGGCAATCAGTTAAAGACAAGCCTAAGCCCCCACTCCTCCTCTCACTGAGGGAGTTTACCCAGGGGTTTGCCTTCTCTTAGAACACCCGGATTCTCCTTTTAGAGCTGAGGGAACAGTTGGAAACACCAGCCTCTCCAGGCTGCCCCACTGCCTCTGGCACACAAATCAGTGGCCATTAGCTTGTCTAGACAGGGATGCTGGGCTGGGAGCTGGGCTGTTGAGGTTAGCACAGGAAAAGGAACTGCATTTGAACACAAGCCCTGAAGTCTGCTGTGCCTCTGCTAATGCACCTCAGCAGCACAGCACAGCCACTGTCCCTTCAGCCAGTCTAGACAAGGCCACTCTGGGGGCTGAGCACTCAACTTACATTCCCTGGAACTGCAATAGCTTTGTTGTAATTCAGCACGACAGCACCTTCCAAACACAGCAACCTGTGAAATAAATGTTTCAGGGTTCGAATCAGGGTGAGCCTGACTCCTTTGGCAACACTTCCTCCTCCAAATAAATGCAGAAATTACAGGAGAAAAGCAAGTCCACCCAAACCGTGGCAATGATCCAGGACAAGGAAGATTAATAAAATCACCTAAAGGTAAAAAATGCAGGACTGCCAAGATCTTGGTAAATAAAGAGCTCTGTAATTCCACCACTGAAGCTTCCATAAGGCAGCAGTGTCCAGAAATGTGATAGTATCCTCATACTGGGCAATGGCAAATGAAAGGGAACCTTCCAGCTCTGCCTCTCAGAAAAAAAACAAAGGACAACATCAAAGTGGGGTTGTTTGGCTGCCATAGTTTTTGAGCATCACTGACTTGATGGTTCTTCTCAAAATGAGCATGGGCCCAGGCAGAGAAGGGACTTGGCAAATAACCCACAAGACTTTTCACAACACTGCCCTGGCAATGGGATCAGTTCCATCTATCAGCATGATGTGAAAACTGATGAACTTCAGGTTCTACAGACCCAGAGATGAGCAAATAAAGGATTTCTCTTTTAGTCCAATAGTGAAATTGCACATGCATATGAGAAACTGGGGGGTGGGAGAGACAAATTTTCAGAGTGAGGAGGTGTAGAGACAGATTTGCTTTGGGATAAAGGAGGTTTTTCAGATGCATAGAAAGAGCCTTTAGCTTTTGACTGAAGAGCTTTCCAGCCCAAATGAAGTATTTTACTTCACCTTTGTAATATGCAAGACTTATATAATTTAAAAAAAAATTCCCCATTTCAAACTTTATATTTCTTAAGTAAAAGTCGGTTTTTCAACTGGCAGTCTTAGGGCAAAATGCTTTGGTATTTAAAAAGTGCTGTCCTTTTTCCTTTTGAGTTAAAATTATTTGCAAACTGCCTCAAAGGCTGGCATAGCTGGTCAGGCACATAGTGCTGAGCACAGCCATGGTGTTCTTATTGCAGCCCCAGTCATCTGGGATTAAGGCACAATATAACACAGACACATCCTTTGTATTCGTGTCTGATAACATTTTTTTAAGTTATCAAGGACTTTCAACACTCAATATCTAAGGACACCCTTGCAATTTCTGGTTTGGTCTGTTTTAAAACTTCTGGTCAGCACAACAGGATTAAGAAGCCTGAATTTAAGAGGAATGACAGAGACTGGCTAAAGCTCTCTGTGTTTGAATGCACCCCATTGTGTCTTTACTGTCCAGGATTTTCCAGAACTGTCCTTCCAGCACAGTCTTTATCTGGATATAACTGAGCTGGTAAGTGGCAAAGAAGAAACTGAAGAGCTCTGTCTGATCACTGCAACAGAGATTAAATTAAAGTTGTTGTATCACAGACCATCGGGTTTTCTTCCCTCGGGTGCTGGATGCAAACACCTCAGTAATGAGTGGAAGCCCAACTCCTGTTCACAAGGAGAGAAGACACCAAGGGTTTGGTGGTTGTTTCCAGGAAATGGACAGTGACAAGGCAGCAGAGCCATCACTTTGTCGTGCTGCTGTGCCTGACTGAGAGCAGCTTTGCACTGACCCAGAAGATGGGACTGGGAGCGAGTCACTGCACCTCCCAAAGCTCTGTGCCCACTCAGCTGTGCACAGCTGAGGCACAACCCACAGCTCTCCCTCCAGCACTACTCTGAGCTGCTCCAGGATAAATCTCCCCATGAACTGTAGGGAAAATGCACCTTTCAGGGCAGAAGAGAGACTTGTGGGAAGTCACTGGGAGACTGTGACATGCACAGAATGCAATGGCTGTGAGCAACTGCTCAGGCAGCCCTGGAGCCCTGAGGTGCTGGACACTCATCAGCCATGGGCTGCCCCCACACCTGTGCCCGAGCAGCAGCTCAGCTCAGCACAGCCACAGCTTTCCCCTGCACTCTCTGCCTACCTAGAAGCATTTGGAAATGCTGATAGAAGCAAAAGGGGAAAATATCTTTCCCTTCAGAAAATCCCAGCAGGAGCCTTCTGTCTCTCCCTCTGAGGAGAATTGGGTTTGTGTTACCCTTAAGGACTGGGGAACCACCACAGGGGCAAGGAGCAACAGCCTCCCCAGCTCAGAGCCTTCCAACATTCCCTGCTGTTCCCAGTGCTGCAGAAGTGCTGCCTCTCAATGCATCCACCCCCCAGACCCCAGCTGGGAAGCCTGTGGGAAGCAAAGGCAGACAGTCAATTTGACTGTCACTCACTCAGACAAATCAGTGCCAAAATGAGTCCACAGCTTAGATTTCTAAACTGCTTTCTCCATTGTCACCAAAACCTACTTTTCAAGCAAGACTTGCCAAGGCTTCAAATCTTAACCAAACTAATCAATCTAAATGATGAAATTGGAAGAAATAGAAACTGGAGAAATCTTATAAAGCACAAAGCTGTTCCACCACACAGGCAGATGAGGCCACAAGTATAGGAAATCCACTTTGCTGTCTAAGGGGGGAAATTATGAGCTAAGGAATGTATTTTTCAATGGAAGATCAAGTTTCCATTACCCTTGTCATTCATAGGTCAAAGTTATCAAAACTCTACAGCAAAAAGGAAAAAGGTGCACCTGTGCTACCAGAGAGTGAAGGATGAGGACAAAGATAGAAAACCAGAGACAGAGAGGCCTTTGACATTGCTCAGGAGAGAAAGGCTTTTTCATGGATTTAAATTAAGACTGTGCAAAGAGAGCACTTTGCTGGTGAGCAAAGATGGACAGCTGCCATCAGCATGAACAAGCTTGTCTGACACATTTTGTCTGTGACCCTTTGCTGTGACAGAGAAGGCAGAACCTCACCAGATTGTTGTGGCTAAAAAACTGTAAATCACCAGAAGAGTGGTGAAATGAAGCAATTTAATACTGGTTTTTTTTTAAATCCACTTACCATTAAGGATTTGACACCAACACATATTTCCTTTACAGAAACAGGGAAAAGTTTCTTTTTGCCCAACTTAACGTGTTGGGTTTGTGCAGCAAGGTTTTGGTAACAGGTTCAGGATGGCTTCTGTGAGAAGCTGCCAGAGAGTTACTGTGTCTGAGGGAGCCGATGCCAGCTGGCTCCAAGATGGACCCACTTCTGGCCAAGGCTGAGGCAAACAGCCTCCCATTCAGCATTTGATACCAGCAAAGGGCATCCCATGTCTCTGATCCATGTTGCTGCCACACTGAGCAGCAGAGCAGGCAGAAGCAGGAAAGTGTTGCACGCAGGGCTGGCCAGGAGCAATGACTCCTCTGCATTTTCCATGACCTTCTCACCCTCTGGACTCTCTGGCAGCTGCTGACTTAGCAGGTACCAGGTACTACACTGCCAGGTACCAGAAGGATTTACACTCTCAAGCTATCTGCTTCTCTCTTCCATAACAACAGCAGCATTATCCCCCAAACTGAATTTGCCCAGCAGTCCAGCCTGGGTCTAGCACTGTATCCTGTATGTGACAGTACACCATGCCATTGCCAAAACACTCCCTAACCCCTCCAGCTTAGTGATGAATGAAGCACTAGGTTTGTTCTCAGTAGTTAAACACTTGAGGCAGATACTCATGTGTGACAGGAGAGATGAGGGTGTATTGAACTTGCACCAGGCCACAGCTTTCCCCTGTTTGCATGGCCAGGTGTGCAATGGAGGTGTCCAGCACTCACCATGTCAGAGTGATTTAATGGTGATTTAATGGAGCTCCCATCAGCACGCTGCAGCCCTGGAGCACAGCCTTTCCTGCACAGAGGAGAGCAGAGACAGGCTCAGATAAGCATTTTTCAGAAGGAAACAGGAGTATTTACACCTGACTTTGTTCTTTAAATATGTGTGAGGATATAAGCACTCGGTGTTCTGAAGGAGGACAGCTGGTCCTTAGGGAGTCAGCAGCTCTCCACAGCACCCTGGTACCTCCAGCTTTCAGCCTCCTTCCTGCTGGGCAGTCTGCTCCATTCACACCTGATTCTGTTCCCTTCAGGACAGCACTTGGAATATTCCCTCTGAAGTGAGGGAGCAAGGCTCTGGGAGCAAGTGGCTCGGCTGGAGAACAGTCCTGACCTTCACTATCAAAGTCTCATGCAAACCCCTCGGGATCACAACCACAGAGTCTGAGGAAGGCAGAAGTTTAACAGTAATGGGAGAAAAGCTCAGGACTATCCAGATGTTCCAGTGCTCTGGAAGTCAAAGATTAAAAAAACCCAAAACCTGCAATGTATTAGAATTGTTAGTTCAACTGAGTGTTCTGTGACACTGAAGTTAATCATTGGTGTTACCATGACAAATTACCAGCAACTCTAGATTGTTAAATCTCCTTAAGGTCTCAAATGTCCGTGGGGGATGGATGTGACCCCAGACCCACTTTATGCAGGGGCTGATAAACCCATAAATGAATTTCAGAAAGCTAAACCAAAAAACTATAGAAAAAAGTTTTGATTAAATCCAACAGACAAATCCACAAGAATGATGTGCTGAGCTGTGCTCTACAATGAGCCTCTCCCTTCTCAAACAGAGCTTTTCAATAACAGTGAAAATTCCTGAAATCTAATTCATTTTTTAAAATATATTAAGATGTTGTTCAGGAAATAACATTTAAAACTGATGTCAGACACTGGAGTTTTTGGATTGCTTCTGAAACAGCCTCATGCAGCAGAGTCCAGCATTTTGGCAGTCAGCAGTAACAGGTATTACATGACAGCTCAGAAATCAGCTCTTTCCTGTGATCTCATCCCCCTGATGAACAAACCCTTTAATTAACCAAGCAGTGCAGTTGGTTCAGTCCTGTAGCAGCACCACTCACTGACTGTGTGAAGAGAAGCTGCTGCAGAGAGGATGAGTCCATTAAAGAGAGAGAAAACTGCCCTGCAACCTTTCAGGGAGATTATACAACTGCATCAAAATTAAAGTGACATTAATCCAATTCTCATTTCACTGTTTGCCAACAAAAACTTGTGTGTGATGTGGAACAGTCTCTACTTTTTAACCAAAGTCTGGAATGCAAATTCAGTTTTTATTTTGTCTTTGGTCTAACCTTAGAGGAAGTCTGCAAAAGTCATTGTTTCAGGTTTTAATTCAAGTGCTCTCCTGAGGCCCCAGCCTGGGTTGATCCCTGTGGGTCACTTCTCTAAACTCCACAGTGCTGCTGCTCTTCTCCCTCAGACCTTCGCCAACAGAGAACCATCGGTTTCCCTGCCGTGCACTGCGAGACCATCAGCTCCCTTCCCCAGCCACGGGTTTGTGCCACGGGGACTTCTTAGGAATTCTAAAGCCGAACATAGACCGCACCCGGGGAGCGCTGTGCCTGCGGCTCGTGGTGTTCTCTGCAGCTTCCTGCACTTCCTCCGGAGCTCCGAGCGGTGCGGGAGCGAGAACGAGCGCGGCCAGCTCCGTCAGCGGGGCAGGGCCGCGGCGAGGCGGGCACCAGCCCTTCCCCAGCCGCAGGAAGGGGCCGCCGCAGGGCGGGGCCCAGCTCGTTTCAGCAGCCGTCAGCCCCGGCTTGAAACCAATGTGATCAGCAGGGAGTTGTCAAACCTTCAATATTTAATTTGGGGTACTATGATAAGACTCAAAATTAAGCCGGAACCAGGGCAAAGTAATTAAAAACATGACTGGGGAATGGTCCTACTCGCCTCTGCCTGAGGCACCTCAGTCTGCCGCAGAAACACGTCAGCATCGCCCCTGCGGGATTCAGAGTACGAGCGACCCTCCTCAGCAGCGCAGGATTAGAGACTTTGAAGTGCAAAAGCTACGTGAATGCCAGAGGGAATCTTTTTGTTCATCCTGGTGGCATTCACTGCAGGGATTAGCGCAAGGAACGCAAATGAGGCGAGCATGGGTGTAGTTCGTGGCAGTTTGTCACCTATTCTGACTTCGTCACAGCACCTCCCTGCTCGGGACAGCCCTGCTGTCTGTATCCACTGCCTGGAAACAACAGCAGCCGTCAGTCTTCTGTTTTAATCTACACAGTCGTTCAAATTCACTTTGCAGCAGTTACTTGACATAAGTTTGAGGAGAAGTTTGGTGGTGGTGTACTCAGACAGTTGATTAAAGCTGCAGAGTCAGAGCCCCTCAGTGCTCCGTGCTCCTGTTGGACTCAGAACGATCTTTCCCTTCAACAGCCCGAGCAGAGGTAGAATATTCATGTAGTTGTCCATACAGAACCAAAACTGAAAATTCATTCCTGGTAATTCTGTCTGGAGAGGACCTGCCTGACACAAACCACAGGAGACTCCACAGCTGCAGCCCTTTCTACCAAAGCAGTATCAGACCTCTTCATAAACTCTAGCCAAGTGCAATGGTTTGAACAGGGAGCATTGCCTATCTCCACTCAGCAAGAAAAATGCAATAAACTTGGCAGCTTTTTAAAAAAAATTCCAGGAATGCTGGATTCTAGCACATTTTCCTGGGGAGCAGCATCTTCCCTTAGTGCCACACACAGAGCAGTGTCCATCAGCTGGTGCACAGGGGAATTATTGGGAAAAGCTGCTTCAAGGGTGGTTTCAAGCTGAAGTAGAACACTGTGATCTCCAGTTATGTGTTCTTATTCTAATTAGAGAAAGAAGAGCCTCTCAGCGACCACTGACACAGTGAGAGGTAACAGGACTGATGGGTCTGACTCAGTGCAGTCAGCAGAGCCAGCCCCTTCACGGGGCTCCACGATGGGAAAGCACATCCCAGCTCCTTGTCCAGGTGCACAGGGGACCCAGAGCTTATGGGACTGGGAAAAGTCCCAATTTTTTTAATGTTACCCAGCTCATGCCCAGCCCACACTTCAAGGATCTTGCTGTCATTCAGAAACGAAAGCATTTTGATGTGTGTGAGCTTCATTACAGAAAACCATGCTCAGAGCAAGTCTGTGGTAAACCACACAGAAAAAAAATTATCTGCAGGAGAAGAAATTCCCAAAGCACCCCAACCAGCCCTGCAATTATTCAACAGCTAGTTTGGGGAGAAAACTGAGCCAAACAAAGGCTGCAGCATGTGCACTGCTCTCACTTATAGCCCAAATTAAACATGTTACAGAAAATGGGCCTGTCAGCCAAACAGGGAGTTCAGGCAATATCTCAATTCCCAAAAACAGTCTATTGACAGTGATTTACACATGACAGGAAGGCTCCCGAGCAGATGGGAAGCTGGCAGGCTGTTTGGGTAGCTGCAGTCCAAGGAAGATTGCCACTGAATGCTCCAACAGTTCTATAGAGCACAGACAAACTAAATATGCAAATTGTAAATGTAATTAAAAGGACTGGAGGGATTGGTTAGGGAAGGGAGAATGAGAAGGACTTGAAAGGTATATGTGGAAATATTTATGCTAACACGTGGGATTTGTGTGACAACATTAGGAGGGATGAATATCAGACAAAGAATAAATTTATGGGGAAATCCACAAGGCTGTTTACTAATGCTACTCATACACTTAACTAAGATAAATCAATGCTATAAGCTGACATGCCATTTAAGGAAAAAAGATTATAGGAAACAGCCTGGCATCAGCAAAGAATAAATTGGTCCAATATCCATTTCATGAGTAAGCCTCACAAAGGATGCACTGCAAACCTGGATCCAACACACACACACACTCCTGCTTTGCCACCCCACACTTACTTGGGTTCTACATCTTTAGGTCTCCCAGTTCAGCACTGACATCATAATTTCTCATGGGATATTAGGACTTGTGTCCTCAGAGTCAGCATTTAGTTCTGTCCCTTAGGAGCTCATATTCCAATTTCCAGACGTGCCAGTGGCAGGGGGGGACTGGAGCAGCCACCCTGAGGGTCAGGTAACCCCCACATCCTGGTGTGTGCCTCAGGCCTCAGCCCCTGCCTGGCACAGCCCCTCTGGTTTGACACCTGCCCAGGGACACTCAAGGTGCTCTGCAAAAGCCCCAGCATGTCCAGACAAGCCCAGTCACGGGTGGGAGTGCTGTCACTCATGGCATGTAGATGACAAAAATGCCCCATCCAGAGTTTACTTTTTCTGCTGGCAAATGACAAATTGACTTTGTGCCATTTTGGGGACATATCAGTTGTCCTCTGCATCCTCCTGGTCCTTAGGGATTACTTTTACAGTACACAGAGGACAGAACTGAGTGCCAGCCATGTCTGACTCCCAGCCCCCTGTCTAAAGGGAGGCTCCTCTGAGCCCCCTGCTAGCAGGGACAAACAAACTTCGAAGGGAAAGGGGGCAGAAACCAGTAACACCCCGGGGCTGTGCAGGTTGACAGGAAGCAGTGCTGTCTTTTCAGCACCAGTAAGGTCACCCCCAGCATGACAGACAGCTGTACATTTCACCCACAGGTTTTTATTGCAGATGAAGCACGTGCAGGCCAACACCTTTCAAAGCACAGTTAACAACCAAAAACTGACCAGCACCACCGAGTCCCTTCAGCATCTTCTCATAGCTAGAGAGATGCATTTCCTGACAGAGGCTTTATTCTCTTCCCTCCCAGGACTGTTCTTTGTTCCATGACACTCTTACACCTTCCGTCTCACACAGTGGGCCAAGGAAATCAAAGCCCTTTGATTTCCTACTTCTCTATGGATACTGAAATCTGAATAATGTTTCAAGGGGTTTTGTATATCTAAAACTAGCCCTGAGCATCCCAACTGCTGAAGGCTCAAGTTAGTGAAATCCTGAGTGTGCTCAGCCAGAAATGTTCCCTGAGTGGATCAGCTGCAGTAGAGTATTTGTGATTTACAACAAACCCCTTACTGCTAAGGCAGACATGCCCACAGGAAATAACAAAAAGCCCAGCTAAAACACTGTGACCTCTTACAAGACTTAGAGAACTGCCTGTACTTGAGACAAGACAAAAATAAAGTTGCAGTGGTCTAATTTAGAATGAGAGAACATCTGGTTGTTATTAAAGGCATCATCAGCATCATTAGTCACCTGTAGCCTTTAGAGCATCTAAAAAGTAGCAAATAAGGCTGTGTGAACACCTGTGCCTTTATAACCCATTCCAAAGTTAGCATTTGATAAGACAAAGTGTTGATAAAATTTTAAACCAGGATGCAAGTGCAACATAAAGTGGTTGATGTACTAAAGACAGGCAAAATACATTGCCCAAGTTTACAAGTATATAAAATATATAATATATGTATTAAAAAGCTGCACTTCTGGTTTCAGCAGTTTTTCTGACAATTCAATGCTGAATACCCTGAATATTCCTGCCATAATCCTACTAAGCCAAGGAGATTGGGATGCTGCAATGGTTGGGGTATGGATGTCAGTGATTGGAGTTTAACATCCCTCTTCTGGTTTCTGCTGTGCAAGCCTAATGTAGCATTATTTTTGTGGAACTTTTTGGAGGTGACATGCAATTACATGACAAATTTAGTGTCCCTGTCTGGCAGCACTCTGAGGAACTGTTTTAAGGAGAATGTCCTGTACTAAATGCTTTGTAATAAACACAGTGGGTCTCTCAGTTGGAACTTCTCAGTGACACAGAGAACCCAGAGCTGCCACTCCAGCAGGGGTAGCCAGGAGTTAAACCAGGCCTTTGTCACCCAGGTGAGGAATTCTGATCCTGGAGAGCCCCAGACAGAGAGTCTCACACAGAGATGTTAAATTATCACTCCCCTTGGCTTGCTGGGAGTGTGCAGCTCTTCCCCTCCCTTACAGCCAGCTCAGAGTGTTTAAAAGCAGGTGGATGTATTTGCCTTGTGTCATTTCAAGCCTTTTAACCAGAGAACAGAGCAAGACTCTCTATTTTTGAAAGCAGGGTGCTGAGTGACAGTGGGCTTGGCCAGTCTCTCAGCAGACACCAGGGCTGTGTACTCTTAACAGCCTGAGACACACTCCAGCACCTGTGGAAAAGGCTCTTCATTACTGTTTCATCTTTCCACTTTGGGAATTCCCTTTCTCCTTCAGATCACTACATGTATTTCTAAAATTAATCAACACATGTCCTTTTTTGTCTATTTTATCCTGTAATTCAGAAAATGGGCTTGTTGCCACTGAAGCTCTACAAAATAAGCTGATTTTCACCAGATGAGACTTTTCAGGAGCAGGAGCTGTGCTGGGCCCATAGACCCTTCTCTGTGTTCCCTATGTCCCTGCTGCTGTCACAGAGGGACAGATGGCCCATCTGAGCACCACAAGAACTCAAGGAAGAGTTTGCTTTCCTCCAGTCAGTTCCATCTACCTCCCCCAGTCAGTGTGATCAGCTTTTCCCAACTCCTCTGCACAGTACCTCCATCCTGCAGGAATGCTGGCCTTCCCTTCCTCAGCTGAAGAGGCAAAATATTCTGGAACACTCAGGATGTCTTTGGGTAACTCCTGGGGGTTGTTCAATGAATTTTCCAGTGGTTAAATCCATATTCTTCTTATATGTGTCAAAGTCATTTAAAGTGAGATCTTGCACCTTGTTCAACCAGACCATGACAATATAAAGCAGCTCAGTGTTAGTCTCAAACTGTACATCATTGCTGTGTATCAGCAGCTTTTGCAGATATTAACAAAAAACCCTGTTTTCACTGAAATTTTGCAGTATCTTCAGTCAGGGGAGATGAAAGAGTAGTTTTATCAGATCAGAGAAAAATGAGTCTCTTGCCTCAATCAAGGACCAGCTGGAGTTACTTCAGGGAAAAAAATGGAAGAAACTGTAAAGGATTTAAAGCTACTGCCTAATTTTAGAATAAAACACTTCCCTGAGGATTTTCAAAGTAACTTTCATTCATGTCAGGAATTACTTTTTTGCTGCCCACCAAAAACCTTTGGGAATGTTTATTTGCAGTGAACACAGCACTGCTGGGCTGTAGGAAGGTGTCCCATGGGTACAGCAGGTACAGATGTATTTTTACAGCTGTTCCACAGGCTCAAGTCAAGCTGGAGTCCCAGCATCTCCTCAGGACTGTATTTTGTGTGTGTACATGTTAAACATCAGACTGCAATGTTTTATGTACCCATAAAATTATAATGCAACCAGTAACAGACATTGAACAACATCCTAATTTTATAAACAGATCTAAATTGTCTCCAAACTTCCTACCTCACTTCAAAAAGCAGTGTCACAGACATCACTTTTTACAACCAAACCCAGCCTGTGGTTATCACAAGGTGTGAAGTAAAGCAGTGCTTGGGCAGCAATTATAACATTGCTCGTTGTTACCTGTAAGAGGAATACAAAGTGCTTTGATCTAAGGAAGAGGCAGTGCAGGATTCCAGGTAGAGTTTAGCATAAATTTATTTCATTAAAAGCTTCATTAACCTGAATTGTTTTACATTTCATTAGCTTCAGACACTCTGGTTTAGCATATGTTCACTTTCTTCCACTTTTGCACTCCTTCATGCTCTGTCTGCTGTACAGCAGCAGTGGCTTCCACCACCAGTTCTGGACACTGCTCCAGTAAAACATGCTGGTGCTGGAAGTACTTCAGCTGGCACTAAAGCCTTCCAAGGCAAGGCTGAAAGCAGCATTCCTCTTGGCTACAGAAAGTTGATTTTTCTAAAGTTTAAATTTACTTACCATGCTGGAGAGAGTTCCTGTGTACATCCCTCATGACACAGGATGTAGTCAAGAAAAATTGGTGAAACCTCCATGTCCTGTAGTCCCAGAGATCACAGGCTCCAGGGACAGGGGCCATCAAACCTTTGTCCTGGCATTCCTGTGTGAAAGCCAACAGTTGCCCACCTACTAAAGCACATCTTTTACTCAGGAGTGTGGCAGCCCTTTTTCTTCTTTCTGTGGATCCCTCTAATCCAAATTCCTATCATTTGATTTTCCCATCTTTAGCTTTCTTCTTGTTACAGACCCAACTTCCTGTGCCATTTCCTACTTTCAGGTTATAGCACTCTAAGCATTTTTAATTCCTGCCAATCAAACCTGCAGAGCAGGGGGCTCTCTGAGAACACTCACCTGTTTTCTGCTGCTTTAGGCAGGGACTGAGGATTTGAATCTTTACTTTGGTGTCCATGAAGGTCTGACCTTGGAGATGGCACTGTCTGAGGGCCCCTCACTGACACATCCTTGCTGTTACCTCAAGGCCTTTCACAACAGTCTTGAGAAGATGAAAAAGAGAAACTGAAGATATCTGGAGAAAAGTCAGCACTTAAATGCCATGAAATAGTCATGGCTCAGGTGGTTCATCTCAACTCATTGCAGGACTCCTCTAGTTCTAAAAGGAATAGTGAGAGAATTGAAATCTCACCTGTTCTGGCAACACCATCAGTAAATACCATTTGGAATAGTTTTAATTAGCATTTTTATTATCAGCATCTACTTTAGAACCCTCTTAAAACCTTTCTAAACAGATCTGAGCAGAGCCCCCCAAAAGTACATGACTATGCAAGGCTGGATCACAGCTCCATGAGTTCCCTCCCTACCAGCCACAGGCAGTTTGCTGAATGGCACTAACATTCCATTGCTCCTCTAATCTGTGCTAGGAAAAGTGCTGGAAATCTTGGCACCACTGCCAGGGACAAGCCTAAAGGACACAGTGAACCTGTCTGTGGCTGCTGCCACAGTGTGAGCTCTGGACACTCCTCAGAGGAAAGCACTGAGCAGGGAACAAAGAGTCAGTCAGGTTCACATCCCAGCTCTACCTGACCAGGACACTTCCCTGGCTTTACTACCATTAAAAACACCCCTACAGATGACACCATTCCCTCTCAGTAAAATACTACCCAGTTGGGTTTTTTTTGGTTATGTACAAGTGAATTGAGTATTTTACTCTTCCCTCCCTCCCATTTCATTCTTTTCTCAAGAGACACATTTCAATTTCAGAAGATGGGAGAAAACTGCAATACTGGTGCCAAAGTCCCCCTGTTGGTCTCTTCAGAAGCTGAGAACTGCTGGCACTAGCCCAGGAAAAGCAACAAAAACCAGGAGGAATTTGGAGAGTAGCT
This sequence comes from Notiomystis cincta, assembly GCA_013398075.1. NCBI lineage: Eukaryota > Metazoa > Chordata > Aves > Passeriformes > Notiomystidae > Notiomystis > Notiomystis cincta. The sequence goes on along the minus strand of VZRX01008759.1, from coordinate 112,927 downwards.
AGACTTGCAAACCCCAGAGCACTGTAGAATAAACCCAACACAAAACAGGAAGATGATTGGCAGGAATGGGATGACTCTGCTGCTGGAAATGAAAGTGCTATGAATAATCAGGCACCTCTGACCCAGGAAAACATTGACTTCATTTGCAGCACAAAACTGATTGCAGATGGCATTGAGGAGGGGAATCCAGCTATTCACTGTGCTTTCCCCTCACCAGAAAAATTCATTTCCTCTGTACTGTTGAGCAACGAAATGCACCTGATTGGATCTGCTGAGACAGCTGCACATAGAAGATCTGGAATGAAAAATTAAAGAGCCCATGGGGTGATGCTAAAGGTAATCCTATTAAAACAGTGGGCTGAAGGGAAAATGCACATCTAACTCCTATTTTAATAAAGAATTAAAACAAATCCCTTAAATGAACCATTTTTTTGACATTTCTTTGAAATCCTAATGTTGCTGAACTGCATGCTGGATGTCAGTGCATGAACAAGAATATTTCTCATTCCCCTCTACTCCTCCCATTTGTTCCTATTACTGCTCCCTTCTTCCTGCACTTCCAGCTGCTCCCTGCCTCCTGTCTTGCTGTGTGCTGGGCACACCTGCCAGCCCTCTCTGCTCTGGCTCACCTCTCTGTGAAACTCTCTACAGGGACAGCTGACCAGCTCACCTGTGGCTCTCAGCTCTCCCTGCCCACTGGGACACGTTTCCCATAGCCAGGATTCCAAGGGAGAAGGGACAGCAGCAGCAAAGGCCCATCCTTACAACAGGCTGAGGGCCCTGGGGGCTCCTGTCAGCTTGTCCTGTCCTCAGCTGACAGCAGGAGAGTGAGGCAGCTCCGACTGGAAAGAAGCCTGAAGACACAGAATAACATTATCCCTCCTTACTCCTGTCTCAGCCTTTGGCTAGGGGAGAAGAGGATGGAGCAAAGCCTTACTGGGAAACAAATGCAAACAGCTCAGACTGTCCCTCTGGCAACCTCCACTGCCTTCAGCATGTCCATGTCTGACATGCACAGGTCCTTGCTGGAGCTCAGGTGTCACAGCCCCTCTGGCAGATGGTGCCCCAGAACAAATGAGTTTTAACACTGGCTTTCCAGGGCCATTAGAAATAAAGTCCAGAGGTGAGCAGGAGGATGCATTTGGATCTTTTTCTTGCATCTTCCCAGCATCACTGGAGGGCAGATGTTTGTCACATCAGGAAATAAAATGGGGGAAGGAGTAAGAAGCTCAGTTTGGGTTTAAGGCAGGTTTGTCCTTGTAGTTAAAGAAGTCTGCTCTGGAATTGTTGGGATAACAGAAAAGCCAATCACTTTTCCAAGTAGACCCATCCCATTGTCACACATCTTCTCTAAGCTCTCTACTAGATCTCTCTTCACCTAAACAGGCAATTTTTTTTTTGTTAAATATTTGCATTTTATGAAACATCAGCAAATGGGAATCTTTTCCCTTTCCTCCCATACTCTGCCCTTAAAAAGAGATATAAGTTCCTCAATTACAATGGCAAGACCAGGCAATCCCAGTGAGCATGACAATTTTCTTCTTCCCCAGACACAGATCACTGACTTCTTAAAAGCCATGGAGTCAACACTTCAACAACAGAATCACAAAATAGGTTGAGTGGGAAGGGACACCTTCCACTAGACTAGGTTGCTCCAAGCCCTGTCCAACCTGGCCTTGAACACTTGCAGGGGTGAGGCAGCCACATCCTCCCTGGGCAACAAGTCCTGTTCTGTCATCCTCATCCTTCCAAGAGCACTTTGAGCCTCTGGGGAAGTGCAGCAGAGGACACTCACTGGTGACAGAGCCAGGAGCCAAAGTGTTTTACCACTCTGCCCTTGGAGGGGAAGGCAGCTGCTGTGACAATAACTACACCTGCCCCATGGCCAATGTGCTGCCATGTGCCTGTGGAGATGGTGATGAACCACATTGATTCCCACACCCTCAGAGGAGGATCAGACCCCACAGTGTGGGCAGGTTAACAGGCTACAGATACCCATATCCAGTGCCCAAGGAAAACAATTCTAAAAGTAGAACTGCAGTTTTCTTTAGGAGCTCCCCCTGTGCTCCTACCTGCAGGAAGGTACCTCTGTCTTCCATGACTTCCAGGCAAACAAAGGGCCAAAGAAAAATAATTCCCTTGCTCAGGAGCTTATCATCTTACCATACAATTCCCATTCAATTGTTATTGCCAAATTAATTGGAAGGAGAACTCAAAGAGACTACTGGTTTACAGGGGCTTTTGTGGTAAAAATCAGATCATAGACATGGTTTTCTTGGATAAAAGATTGCCTATAAACTATCCAGCTGCCATTGAACATCCCCTTCATGAACATCTTGTCATTCCTAATACAGAACCCAGATAATCTGTTTACTACAAAAAGAACTGGATTGGTAACCAGCACTTTTCACCTCTCCTCTTCCCTGCTGTGCTCACACCCACACACCCCTCTGACACCTGGTTGTCTCCCTGCAAGGCTTGTAAAAATCAGTGAAGGGGACTCTGCTCCTTTCTACTGTGATCCACATTTTATTTCACTACTGGACAAATCCATGTTTATCCAAATGGGTTGAAGAAACATTTTTTCACCTAGTTTTACTGCAGAAATGTTCTCAGCAAGAGCTCAGGATTCTTTTTCAATTCATGTCCTCCCTTACAACTCTGCCTGCTCCCATCTCTGCCATACCAGTTCCAATGACATCTTCTCTGCCCTGGGTTGTCAATATGCACAAAAATGAACTTCGTGCACTGAAAATGTAACCTGCCAAGACAAAAGGCTGTGTTAACTAAGAAGTTAACAGCTGCACTATTTACCAGACCAAAGATTAAGCAACACTCTCTGACCTGCATTTCTTAAAGTGATGTTTTCATTAAGCACAATAGATATTCCTGAAGAAGATGCCTACAACCAAGATTTCAAATGTAGGTGCCTAAGATTAGGCTCCTAAACCAATAATTAAATCTTTTAGCAAATGGCCTGATCTTCTTCAGTGTTGATCACACAATGACTCAGCCTGCCTTTGTCAGGAGCTGAGGGATGCAAGGCTTTTGGGAAAACAGGAATGAAAAAAGGAAGAAGTCAGGCCCCTTCCTAGGGTACATGCTGGTAGAATTAAACAGGTAGCTTGAAGCCAGCACTTTCAAAATTATTCCCTCCATCCTTTTACATCAGTTTCAAGCCTACTGCCCAACACATTTCATACTGAAAAGCAAATTATACCTGTATACGTGAATGCATAAATTTACCTCTGAATTCAATTTAAATTAATTTTTCACAATAATATAGAAAAATATTAACTGTAGGAAAAGACCCATCAGAGTGTATGAGCAGATCAAGTCAGACCTTGGTGCCACAGTGTGAGCTGAGTCCTGGGCAGGTTGGGTTTTTCATTGCACAGACTCCTGGTTTTTTTAGGGAGACAGGGTGTGCTTCCCAAGCCTGCTCCAGCTCCTTTGGCAGGGTCAGGCCTGCTGGGATAAAGACACATACTAATAACAAAACTGTTAGAGAACATTACACAAAGTGAGACCCACACAATTTTGATCAGCTACACAGCATCAGGATCAAGAGCCTCCTCATAATAACCTTTGTTTCCCTTATAAGCCAAAAGCTTTCTAAGAACCTTTCCAAGGCTTTATTGGATTACAATGAGGGTAATTATAGCACTGAGATGAATCCAGTGGCTCTCTTGTAATGGAATACAGCCAATTCCAGCTACTTGAATGCCAGGCTGACTTGGCAGGGTCCTACAGCCCCTGTTCTTTCATGGGGTTTTTGCCTGTTCTGAGGGATGAGGTGACTGCTCCCCAGTCCCAGGCACCCTCACAGGCAGTGCTCAAAGGAGGCCTGAAGAGTGAACAGTGTTTGCAAACCAGCAGAAGGATCTCTCAAGAAAACTTTTGCCATAAAAGCTTGGGGATAATGGAGGACTTTTAGCTTTCTTAGTTATTTCAGACTTTATTTTAACAGCCACTGCACATGTGTTGTATTGTGGGGAAGGGAAAGAAAAAGCAGAGGTGATGGATCTACTGCTAAGAAAAAACTAAAATCAGCTACAGCCTAAATTTGCCTGATTGTGTCTTTCTGCACTCCTATGAAGAGGGTCTATCTCCTTTAGCTTAGTTTCCATACAGGAACTCTACAGATTCTAAGCCAAGAGAACACATGTACCTCGTGGTAAAGGCATCAGCTGAGCTCCAGTCACTGGGCAGTGTAGGGCTGCACGGGGAGACAAGTGCAGGGGACAGGAACAAGACGGAATTCAGCCAAATATTCTGAAATACAGTATGGGGAGAACCACTGATTTTCTTTGCTGGAGTATTGACCCCAGACACTTGTGCAGGTGCTGAATTTTTCAGTGGAGGTTAGGAATGAGAGAGTAAAAAACCAGCCATCAGGGCTGGTACAAGTCTGAGTAGTCATAGCTGGCCCAGGCTCAGCACAGGCCTCTCAGAACCACCCCCTGAGCCTTTTTTGACACCCGTGGCTACATCAGCAGCATTATAAAGTTCACAGTTGTTCTGCTAAACAGTTTGCAAAAGATGATTCAGCTGCAGAGGTAATGAGGGCAAAGAGGAATAAACCACAAGATGTTCTTAGGAGAGAGCAACCCAGACAGGATCTCCAAATCTGTCATGGGAGGCCAAGCTGTGCCACCTGCACCTTCAGCCACAGCACAGGGAGTTCCTGAGATGCTGTGAAATCCCTTCCCAGAGCAGAGCACAGGGCTACTGGTTTGGGAAGGAGAGAAAAAGTTACATGAAACATCTTTGGCAATTAAAATTCTGCTGACACCAATGTCACACCACATCACTAGTGGAAGAAGTGAACCCTCTGGAGAAGTGATTACACAACCTGGTAGTGTGACTTAGACATGTCCTGCTGACTGGGCACCTTTACAGGCATTTGGCAGAACCTAGAAATAATCACAGCTCTGAAGGCAATTTTTATGCAAAGCAGAGCTCTAAAACTTGTTAAAAAAATATCCACACAAACAGCAATAAAGGTCACCTGTCCCTGCTTTGGGAATGAGGGAAGGGGAGGAAAAGATCAAAAGGATTACCTGAATGGACGTATAAAATACCACCTTTTGGAGCTGTTTCAAAGTGCCTCTTACTCAGTATTTTGATTGGAAAGAGCAAAGAACAAATGTTAAGAGTAGGAGAATATACAAACAGTTACAGAAAATAGCCATTTTGACAACTTGTTTGATTATCACTCAGTTGCTGCAAGGGACACAGATTCCCTGCAGCAGGAATGCTGCAAAACAGTCTCAATAACCAGCAGCTTCCAGCAGTTTCTCTTTCCAATGCAGACAGAGCAGCTGATTTAATAACTTTTTTAAGCCCTCCATTTTTCTCTCACTGTACTTAGTTGGAACCATAGAAAACAGCTGGTATTTCAGTTGAGGCCTGAAAACCTTAGTTCCTTCACTGGCCACATGCCAGGACCCTGTGACTCTCCCTAGGGCAGGTTGTTGGTGGCATGAGAAGACTGCAATGTCTGAAATAGCTACAGTGCAGCACAGCCCCCTCCAGCACTAAGTTAAGCTCTCCATGCAGAATTGGTGACACCCACTAAGAAAGAAAATGAAGACATGCAGAAAATGTTAAGAAATTCTACTCCTCTTACAAACCCTGGTGAGGAAATTCCATCTTAAGAGACAGGACCAAGCAGCTGATGGAAACAGCTTCCCTGCCACGGAGGCAGAGGCTCCCCAGGGTGCTCCATGCAGGTGCTGGATCTCTCCATGGCCTCTGCCAGCAGCTCTCAGTGAGACAGGACAGGGCAACTCCAGGGAGGCCCAGGCACAGCTCAGATTATCCAGTTGTTAGTCCTGCTAAATGCAGGAAAAAATAACAAAAATACACATCCTTTGCCCATAAATTGCAACAAAAAGAGAGAGGCATTTGAAAAGATGGGATGACTAAGTCAGTGTGATCCTGCTCATTTCTAGGCACTGATTTTCAAAGAGATTGGAGTAGAAGTAGGAAAGAGTTTGCCATGGACTGCTTGTACCATTTACAGAACAGCATTTGGCATCTCTTGCTCATATGTCAAATATGTGCCTGCACAGTGTGCCAGATGAAGCTTCTGATGAATTTTTTAAAGAGGAATTTAATGCTGACATAACAAAAGTGATAAATTACTCAACTGTTTGCAGGGCAAATCTTGAATGTACTGATAGAGAAGCACATGGAGCTGCTGAAATCCTGCCATGGCTGAAGCACTTAGGATCTTTGCAAGCTTATGAACATATATCCAATAGCAAAATGCCTTTACTGGACATGGGCTCTCTGGCAGCATAGCAGTTTCCAAAAGGTCAATGGTATAACGGTCATGGCTAGTTTTTACAACCTGAAAAAGTTGCTCAGTCTTCCAGAATACCAGAACTTTTATTTTAAGGACAATTATTACACTCTTACTGAGTATCACAAAGTTTCTCTATTATTTCCTACACTAGTTACATTTAAACATTACCTAGGTTTAAGTCAGATTTCAGAACAGATTTTTTAAAAATTAGGTAGAGGGAAGAACAAATGCCTGCAGTAGGTGAATTATGCTATTTACAGTAACATTAGACATTCACAGTCTTTAAAGGAATATTGTGATTTATGATCCTTATGATTTACTGGGAGATTCACAACACTTTACAATTCACTTGCCAATATTTTCCTCAGGTTTTGGCTTTAAGGTGCTACTGGGAACTAAGCCAGGACAAACAATGGAAGTTGGCCACACTGGTCATGTCCTGTTTGGTACCTGGCACGATATTGTGACAACAGATACCACATCCCAAATGCCCCTCAGTTTGGGGATAAGAGTTCAAATGGACAGTTATATTTAAGTGGTTTTACAGGTACTACTGCTCACTCACGAGAGGAGATACTTACCCAAGGCCTGAGGATACACTGAAGAGCCTCAAAGTATTAGGAAGAGGCCATTAACATTACATATAAAATTATCACAACTCTCCAGTCTTGAATCTGACATGACTTTGATAGTTTTTACTTCTCTTGGTCATTTCAGACAACTTAAAACACTCTTTGTACTATCTACATTTTCCAGATTCTACAGGCAAATCTCATCTGCTGAGAAGTCATAGGCCATAATCTCCAGGAGATGTTGTACCTCAAAAGCTCCTGCCTTGTTTGGGTCAGCAGTCATGCTGGTGACAGCTCTGTAAGACCCTCTGGAGCTCCCCCACCCCACAGAGGACAAAGGCCTGGTTATGGATGGGGGAGGAGGGTTGCCATATGCCAATGCATGAGCAATTTTTGACTCGCAGTCAAAAGCATCCCAAAAAGTCAGTATGCAGGATTTTCTGCCATATGGAGGAATTGTGATTTGGCCTTTTCCCCAGCTGTATCTCATTAAGCAAAAAGGAAAGGAAAAAAGGGAGGATGTTCTTTTCTTCTGTACAAATCTCGCCCCAGAGCTCATCTGCCTTTGAGGGACAGTTCATTGCTGGTACCTGGAAAACCAAGTCAGAGTAGAGGGAGGTTGTAAGAATCCAGGTGCTTGAGGACAGGGCTCTGTCCAATTCAAAAGTTTTTGTCAAGTCTTTTATACTTTGAGCATGATTTCTTTCAGGGAAGAGGGAAAAGTGCTACAGAGAGACAGGACTGGTGCTACAGGGCTGACAAAGATCAGAGTAGAAAAAGAACCTCGTGTTCCATGAAGTCTGCAGGGGTGCATTACAGTAAAGGATGTTATTTCCATGTACTGCAGCATTTTGCACTAACAATAATTTTACTTGTGACCACTGTGGTCTGTTTTACTCAATGTGGAAGGTTTGTTTAATCTGAGACTTGTCTGGGATTTTGGCCTTATCTTGCTTAGAGAGATTGATGTGGCATTACCATAAGGCAGACATTAACATGGTTTAAATGTTACAGAGACGATACCATGGCTGGTGTCCAAGCAGGTCACCACAGCCAGGCTGAAAAGTTACAGACACACAGACACCTCAGAGCCTCCTCGTGCTTCTTTCCGATCTTCCTCGATGTAGAAAGATGTCAGGAGGAAAAAGCCTCCTCCAAAAACCCCAACAAAAGCACAGAGGACAAAGCTGTACTGCATGCTCCGGAAACTCCACTGCAACGACGGGATGTTCTTGGCCTGGATAGCGTTGGAGACCTGCAGAGGGAACAAGGCTGCCATTAATCTGGGCTAACATCTCCAGCCTCTCCTGCTTGAATCTGTTTAAATTGTGGGTCTTGAAAGAGGAAGACAGGGATGAGAGTCTGCTCCCAGAGTTTGTCAAACCCAGTACCCAGCAGGCCTCCACAGCTTCCGACTGGTGAAGGAATCTCATGTAGTTTTATACCTTCAGTGCCTACAGTCACAAGGGCAGGAAATACATTTTACCATTTCCTAGCCCATCTCCAGATGGCCAGCACAAGGATGGGCACTTGGCAGTGACCTTTAGCATTTCTTGATCCTATTCAGTAACTTTCTGCCTCCCTTTTTGGCACCTCGGGGATAGAAACAGGGGGTCAAGCAGCAATACAGGCATAAGCAACAACACTCATAAGACAGGGAGATGGAAATCAACCTGAGTCAAAAGTGGGGTCTTTGAGCCAAAAGGCATTTGAGGAGTTATGGAGTGATATTGTAAGTAAGTAAAGGGAAGAAAATACCAGGCAGGTGCTTTTTGCACTGGCAGGAGAATGAGGTTGTAAAGGCTATAAATGATACACATGAATTTTATTTTTGTAGACAGAAGAAAAATCTGATTTCCAGAAACTCAGTAAGATTCAACACTTTACCCAGGAACCTGAAATCTTTTCTTAGCATAAACAAAAAGATAAATGTTGAAAGCAGTCATTTTTATTCCCACATTTGTTCTTGATGGTTAGAATACATTGCGTGACTTGAAATGCATAAATACGAGACTCTTCAACCTTTGCTGGGTTTCTATGATTATTTATGACAGTTTAGGAAGATAAGAGCAATATCAACTCTAAATGGGTACCTAGGGACTACAGCAAGCATAATGGCCATGATACAAACCTAATGCATTTAATTTTAAAATGCTTACTGAAAAAGTCTCTGGTGTGCAGAGGGAAGAAAAGCAGGCTCTGAAAAAAAGAATTCCCTTATTCTTCAGTCAGATTTTAAGCTAAAAGTTTGGCTGAAGAAGGTTAGGAAACACTTTCAGGACATGAAAGCAGAATATTTGGTGTTTAACCAAAGTTACCAAATAACCAAATAACCAAAGTGTTGGTATATGGGTCCACAGAACATTCCAGGGGACAATGTGGGTGCTCAATACACAGGAGCCCACTTGGACACACAGCAGTTTTATTCCTGGATTTATTGTCTCTGTTCTGTGTGAAGTTACAAGGTTACCTGAGATTAATCTCATCTAGATAAACTTTTTTTTGTCTTCACTCTTTTTGATGAGCTGCTCTTTCAGGTGACTTCTGCAGGTCCCACACACAGTGACAGGGTGGATGCAGCACAAAACCTCAGTTCTGCCCATGCCCCAAAGAGGGCGAAGGACAGCAGGCAAGAGGCACAAACAGTTTGATCTTTCAGGTAGAAAGCTTAAATCAATAGATTGGTCAAAGGGAGAATGAACAAGACATATTTCAGCTTTTGGGGAACCTCCCATTTCAGCCATTCCCCCCAGGGCTGTTGGTTTTTTGCTCCCACACACATTGTCAGGCAGGTGTGAGAGCAGGAGTTTCCTAACACCAACGAGCAAAGGGGGTTCTTCATTTGCCAAGAAAAGGAAATCAGCAGGGTTGATCCCTAAGGGAGAGAGGCTCTCTTCTCTGCCAGTCAGATTACACAGTGGAGAATCAGGGTTTCACCTAGCTGAGGACAAGGGGAACCTCCTGTGTGGCTGGGCCAGCAGCAGCTCTGCAGGCACAGCTCACTCAGGCATTGCTGGCCCTGTCTGACACTGACACTGTTAACATGGGGTGAACTTCTTCATATAAACTTTCATACAAACAAATCTTTAAAGCAACAACCAATCTCCCATGGACTCAATCTCCCATGTCAAGTAAAGCAGAAAACTCAAAATGGGTGCTTTGTTAGCTACTGTGTCTTAAAATGAATGAAGGAAGGAAATGAGACTGACAGATATGGTCCACTGGAACTAAAATTAATGAACTTCACAGAGGAAGCAATATGAGGCTGATTTGAGCAGAAGAACCTAAGATCAAGTAAATGTAGGAAGGGCAGAGAAATCAGGTCTCAAGGAATATGGGAATTCAAGGTAAAGGTGATTTGAGACCAGAGCTTTAAAGGTCAAGTCATCTAAAGACATCCATTGCATCACTTTTGTTCTGATTCTCAAGGGACCACTAACTGCAAGATTTCAAACTTTAATATTAGAACTAAGTCCTGGGTTTTAACACACTGCATTAATTTCCATGAAACTCCTCACAAACTTAGCAGAAAGTGCTTAAATCCCATAACTCTGTCTTTGCAAAAATGTGTGCCTCCAAAAATATGTGACCCTGCAAATTTAAAATAAAAGGAAATTTTTACACACTTCATAGAACTATTCACACCTACAAGCAGTGTCACAGGACCAGGTGCTTCATGCAAGTAAAATGTTTAGAAAAGTGTCTCTGTGTCCTAGACTCAGGGCCAGCAATTTGAGTAATTTCTGGGTTAGGACCAGGTAGTGCCTATGATTCTGTGAGTGTCTGTCTGTCAGTTTCTAGAAGTTTTACCCTAAGGAAAGCTCAATAAAGAGAGAATTCACTTACAACCCCAATGAAGTATGGGCTGCCTGCATCTCCCAGCAAATGGCTCAGCAAAATCTGCAGGGCAATGGCTGTGGCCTGTTGCCTCGGTGTCACCACGCACTGAAACAAAGCACAGCCCACAGGAGAGGAAGCTTTAACAGAGAGAACTTCATGAGTGTCCAGCTGCTTCTAGAATATTCCAGAGACATTGATACAGCAACTTTCATGTATTTCATATTCAATCACTGTTTACAACTTTGGAGACAGAAGTTATTCTGAGCAAAAGAGTACATTGCATGTTTTGTTGAGGAAAAAAACATTCAATAAAGGAAGACACAGGAGAAAATAACAATAAAGTAGCTAAACCATGACTCCCATGCTTCCATACACAGACTCAGGGCAGCTTGTACAGATCCATCTGGCCATGCAACCAACAGAAGCCTCCAGCCAGTATCCCTTGCAGTCACAATGATTTGCTAATAAGGATTCAGCACTCACAGTCTCTCAGAAAATCACCTGTGTCAGCAGGCCTGGTCTAGACTGCTGGGGAAAAGTGGGGTACCTGGAACCTGGAGCAGCTGTGAAGTGTGTCAGCTGAGGCCTTGCAGACCCCTTGAAGACTGAGGGTGAGGACCCAGTCTGCCAGACCAGAAGGTGGCTGGTGATGCTTTGATGGCACTGCCTGTAAGTGGGAAGCACCTGAGGCACAAGGTTACTGTAGTAACAACACCTCACACTGATTTTGTTTTTCAGTGCACACAGTTTAAATAACAAGTTGGAGAAGAAGATGTAGTGCACAAACAGAACATGGCAAAGCATCATGTAGATTAGAACTATTTTGTCAAATGAAAGATAGTAATTTGGGGGTAATAAGAGCTCTATGCCTGTGCTGCTGAAGATCAACTGTGCCTGAAGAAGTCTTTGAGTAATACATTTATGCAAAACACATTCAGTCAGAATGCTTCAGAAGCAATTTCAAACCTTCATACCTTTGTTTTCCAACCACTTGCTCATATCAGAAATAAAATGCTTATTATTTTCTCAGTACTCTATTCCACAATTTGGTGGGTTTTCTTGAAACTCACCTAAATGTCACTAAGTATGTCTCACACACTAATTAACAGAGAGATTGGTGTTTTACCAAGGGATAAACTCAAGGTGTACGATCTGTACTGTGGCTCTATCACTGCCTTCAAGGAAACATTCACATGCATGATAAGCTGGGTTCAAAACTAAAAAAGACCCTGCTCTCACATTTAATTTAGAGTTTTGGTCCTGGTTACCACATACTGCAACCAGTTTCACTAAAGAACCAGAGAACATTGGCAGTCTCCCTCTTAGGCACTTGGCCTCAACCTTGGGTACACAAATCACTTTTAAACCAGCATTTCTGCACCCAGTAAGAGAGCTCTGAGCAGGTGGATTAGAACAGACAACCTCCTTCTTTCCTCTGCACACGTGCAGCTAACACATAACCTGCTCCATTCCTAGGCCCTCCAAAGCAGACATTTCTAAGCATGGATAGAACATTTCTTTTTCATTAGGAATATTTAGGTAAAGTGCTTCAACAATAGCAAATACTAAACCAGGGATGCTTTGGAGATCTCTCCAGAGTTACAGAAAACCACTGTGGATGTCATGTTGCCATGACACTGCACCCAGTCCCCAGACAGTGTAAGAGTAAGTTATATGAGATTGGCTGTTCTGAAATCCTTGTCACCCATGGGATGAAGGAACAATCCAACAGCTCCTTCTCACTGAGGCCAAAGCACACTATGGCCTACACTGAGGATGTGCAGTCTACCCACAGTTTTTTTCTCTCAGAACCTGCCTGGATGAGAAGCATGCACACTTTGTGAACCTGCTCTCTTGTACAGAGACAAAAAACCTACAATAGAAAACTCTGAGCTTGGGAAGCAGACCTGGCAATGACAGACTGTACTAGACTGGAGCCTGTCAGCTCTTGGCTCTCTGAGGATTTCATGTCATCTGTCCTAGACTCACATTTCTTTTATGGATAATGACAGGCTGTGTTTGAGAAATGCAAATCAAATATTGCTATGCACTTAATATATAATGGGCATTGCAAGCATGAGAAAAGCTAAATGTACTGGCTCTCCCAGTGCCTTGCACCACTTCCTTATTACCTTTATTTAATATCCCATATCTGTAACTACAAGAGACAGATGGAACAAAACCGAAACAAGAAAAACACAAGAGAAGGATGAGATGTTTTCTATAGTTTCAGGGCTCATACAAACTCTGCCTGTGCTATTACTCAGGTTCTTCTGCATAACAGAAACTGTTCTCCACAGCTCAAGGCACTATGGAATTCACTAGGAAAGGAAGAAATCCCCCCACCCCCAGGGACTCTGAAGTAGCCATGAGGTGCTGCCTGGCCACAGTGACTGCCCAGGACCCCACACCACAGCAGGAGTGCAGGTGACATCCTGAGCACTCCTCCTGCGAGGAGTTCCAGCCCAGATGCCTGCACAGAGAAGCAGGTGCCCCAAACAGGTACAGTCTGCAGACCCTTGTGCTGCCTCTGGAGGTTTCAGAGCCCCCCCTGCAGACTCTGCTAAAAAAGCAGATGGAACACACAGGCTGGTGAACACTTCTGTACCTCCCAGGGCACTTCCAAAGACAGGGACACATTAGCAGCCTTCCCAATCCCCTCCAGTTCCAGCATCTCCTACACTATTAGCTGCCAAAAACCTAAAAGACAGAGTTCCATAACCTCACAGATGGCAAACATGTTTCATAAAGAACACTCCAAGTACAGCCTCCCCATAAAGCAGCAAGCCAGCTACAGCACTTCTCCACTTGCACATTAGGACTGTAGCTGTACAGCAGATACCTTTGTGTTTACACTGAATAGGAGGCACAAAGGTGGCTACATGCAATGCCTCTTGATGCACCAGCCACAAAAGGAGCAAGGCCTTATCATTCAGTCAGCATCTTCCTTTGTCTTCAGCTCCACAGGTCACAGGAGAAATTAATTCCTAGCTACATTGTCTGGCTAGTAGGGCCATGTGGGAAGAAAGAAAAGTCATTTTCATGGCAAAATAAGAACATGCATTAGCAAATTCAGCTACATTATCAGAAATCCTACCAGTTCACATGGGAAACAAGGCAGAAAGAGAAATTACTGCTCTTATCTATGGCACCCTTCAGTCAATATAACAGCAGTAATACACTGAACTCACGGGGTTTCAACAGGATGAAACACAACTCCCAGGTACAATTGTCACTGAATGAGCAGACACCTACAAATTCAGCTCAATTCCATCATTTTTATGATAAAACAATTAGTAGCATTTAGAATTCAAGAGATCCAACCCAAAGCACATTAGTGGTAATAAACTTGATGTCTGCTCCCAGGGGAACACAGAAGCACAGAGCTCTGCTACACCAAACTTTTCACCTCCCTGCTTGTTGCCAATTGATACAATATTGCTGGTAACTAACCCCACAATATTCTGAAAGAAATGGAAATTAGCCATTTTGGTCACCTGAGAGACAAGAACTTCCTTCTCTTATAGATTTACATGGATCCAGGATATGGCAATGATGCTCCCCACAGATTTGCTGCAGGCTGCAATGTGATGCACCATTCCCTAAGAAAGCTGAGACTGGAGTGATGGAACTCAACAAAAGCTTTGCAGTTTGGATTCAGGAAGGAATTGAAGGAAAGAGCTGACAGTAACCCTCTCCCTCACTCTCCTCACCATGTACCATCATGTATCACCACTACCTAACTCAGTGATGTCACCTTCTTCTTTAGCAGTGACAGAGGACAGAATTAAACTGCAGATGTAGAAGTTCAAAGAAAAGTAAATTGAGAAACTTAAAAAGTTGGTGCCTCAACTCATGTGAAAAGAATGGCAATGGTATAATAGTTGTTTCTGGTACAAAAAACCCCAATTATTTAAAAATAAACTGAAACAGAAGATAAGTAAAAATGTCCAGACTGGACAAGTGATAGTTTTTCTGCACCTGTTCACTGCTGCAAGGCTTCAGCTCTTTTCTCAGAGGATAATTGTTTCTGACCAGTCTGAGATTCAAAATCCTCTTGGCTGCTGGTGAGATTTTAAGCAAGCAGCCAATTCACTAATGCTGACTGCATTATTTACTATTTTATTAAAATTCCAGCGTGCAGAAAACTGACATGTAGAGAGCAGCACCGTGAAAGAGAACATAATGCAGAGTCAGTGTCAGCAGGACTTTGCTGAAGACCCATGAAATGTAAGTAGTTCCATTCCTTCATCTCAATCAGAATGTACAGAAAAGTTCTTCAACTATGAAATACAAAGATAAACAGACTCATGTCAAGGCAAGGTCAGGCAGTGGAAGGAGAGTTCTGTAGTGCTTCACAGCTGGTCCCTTCGGTCACTAGGCAGTGCTCAGCATTTGGCAATAGACTTTCTCATCCTTTTACACAGACACTGTAATAGGGATACTTTCATCTCTGCTCAACTTGTCCACTACTTGGGTTTAGTTAGGGCAGAGATACCAAGCAAGTTGTATATCTGAGCAACTCAGACCACAGTGCCAGCAACCTCAGGGGTAAATTCCAGCTCCTGTGATAGCAAGGGACAGTGACCTGTGTTCCACTGGAGCCACAGGCTGCAAGGTGTTTTTACTGTGCCTCTTGTGAACTGCTATTGTGCATCACTGCATGTTGTGCTACACATGAATGCACTCACTGTGGTTCTTACATGAAAGATTTATTATGACCATGGAGTTTGCAGCAGCAATCTGCAAATAGATTGCAGCTCTCTTAGAAACACTGTTACATAAAATGGGAAACACTCACGTGACTCTTGCTTGGGAAGAAACAGTCAAAGGTCTCTGTTCTGCTGTCCCTTAACTTTGTGCCTTCTCTCACTGGTCCTGATGGCTTTACACAATTTCCTCACTTTCAGTGACATCTGCAGCCGCATTGTGCCTGTACCACACTTGTCCGAACAGTCCCTGTCTCACAGGGAGCTTCCTGCTTGAAATATTTGGATTACCATCACATCCACAGTTTTTCAGCTCAGGGATCCCAAAGTAGAGAGATTGGGTCCCTTGAGTGACTCAGTACTCTACTCCTCATAGAAAAGGGTAGTGTCAATTTAAATATTCTGTCTTATGCCCATGGGTAGCAACAAAAGAATTGTCAATCATATAAATAACTTTGATATTTAAATCAGCTTTCTGCAGTCTGACTATCAGATATGAGCATTTGTTTGCTTATTGCACTGATAAACCATATTCAACTTGCTCATATTATGGATTAATAATATAGTCTTACTTGATAAGACTATAATGATCTGTGTAGATCAATGATCATAGTGTCTGTCCCAGGGTTTACACAGACATCTATTAGTGACCATGGAGATACAAACAGAATGAAAGGTTGCCAAATTTTTATTTAGAGTAAAAATTCAAGTAAAATTACTAAGTCTAAAAACCTCTGCAATGGTAAAAAGAAGCTGCTCATCACAGTCTAGACAAACTGCTACAAGATGTGTGCTTTTCACATCACTCCTTTCTAAAGAAATTACTGATGACAGAATCCAAATGAAATCACGTACTCCTATTCCTTGGGCTTCTGGTGTCAGTCCTGGAATTCCCAAGAGTCCCTTAAGCATCACTGCTGACCTGATGCTTTGGTAGAGTAGCACTACTTATGAGTTAGACTTGCAAGACCTGGAATTCATTTGCACTGCATTCTGAACTAAAGGAACTTGCTAATAGTTCATGGACTATCAACTTTGCCTCGTTTGGATCATCCTTTCAAACCTCTGGAAAACAAATAGAAAACCTGATTATAGGTACAAAACAACCTTGCTTCTAGTGCAGACAATTTCCTAGCAGACATCTAACAACAGAGAGCTGTACAGAAGCCCAAAATACTCTGGGTACAGGCAGCACTAGGGAGTCCCACGTGCCTGAGTTCTATCCAAATCAGGGCATCTTCCTGGGATTGTAACAGCTTGGACTACTGCACCACCACATCCTTATTGCCACTGGCATCCTTGCCCAGCAGTACATTGTGCAGTGATTCCAAGCAGGATACCAATAAGGGGATTCCAGCAAGATGCAGGCTTAGGAACGATATCACATTGATGAAAAACTTGAAATAAGGAAAAGAGTTTCATGAGCACTTACCAGCAATATGTCTGTCACAATAGCCCAGTTTACAGACAAAAACAGTTCTCCAAATGCAATAAAAATCTGCAAAACAGAAAAAAGCAGTGACTATACTATACTATACTCTACTCTACACTGCATTGCCCTTCTATGTTGTGAAGATGAGGCAGGCTCACTGACTGTGCTTATCTATCTAAGAGTTGTCCTGCATGCCCACTACTTCTAAATTAAACACCTCTGTCTAGGATTATGAACACTAACTTCATCTTAAAGGTGGGGAAAGGGACCAAAAAAGGTATTTGAGTCACAAATCCTCAGCAGAAGAGCCAAAATAGGAAACCTATACCACCCTCCCAAATTAACTGCTATGAACTACTGAACCCAAGAGAGAAAAGCAAGATCCATGGACAAGAAACATTCAGGACATGTTTACAAAGTGCACAAGGATGCAAATGAAGCCAAGTGAACACCTCTGTGCCAGTACAAGTACTCCTAAGGGCTCCTTCAGAGAGAGAACTTCCAAAATGGAATGGACTCCAAGGAACAGACAGTCTCAAAACCTTGGTGTCCTGTGGGAAATCCCTAATCCATCACAGATGGAGACCCAGCCATGAGGAAAGGGGGTATGGCACCAAACAGTTCTTACAGCTGTGGTCTCAGAAAATATTAACCCTTCCAGACAGCCCCAGACACAAACTGGAGCAGCCTGCCCAGCCTAAGCAAGACTCAAGGAAAGCATTAAAGTTACACCATTGATGTGGAGCAGTGCTAGAAAGCAGAATCTCTTCAGAAACACAGGCCACAAAATCACATGGCACCTGGCACATTATTCTTATCTACTCATCAGACTGATGGCACATTGCTACAACAGGTGCCAGCATTGTGTTTGGAAAGATCTTGCTCAAGATGTTGTCCCTGGTTGATCAAAACATAATCTAGGAAAGGCACAGTGACAACACAGATGCTTTTTGAGGGGTGGCTTACATTCTCCTAAGGAGAACTGGTATACCCAGGATATCTATAGATATCCTGTAGGTAATAGATATAGATTATAGACTTGGCATATCCATACATCCTGTGGTTCTTGTCTGTTCTGTTCATTTGTTTTCTTTTTCAAACCAGTTTGGGGAAGAAAGTTCCTTGAAGCACTGAGATACTTAGTATAGACCATTATCCAGACATCTTTTCCTTCACAATGCTTTAGATTAGATATAAGGAAGAAATTCTTCCCTCTGAGGGTGGTAAGGCCTTGGCACAGGATGCCCAGAGAAGCTGGGGCTGCCCCATCCCTGGAAGTGCCCAAGGCCAGGTTGAACAGGGCTTGGAGCAACCTGGGATGGTGGAAGGTGTCACTGCTCATAGCAGGGGAGTGGAACTGGATGAGTTTATAGGTCCCTTCCAACACAAAACTCTGATTCTATGATTCTGTGATTCTATGATTCTAATAAAAGGTATATTTTGGTAGTTCCAACCCCATATATCAGTTCACTCATCTAACACAGACTGGCAAATTAAACCGTTGTTCTCTACCTTTAATGAAGAAAATCCCCTGAGGAACACACTAAGAGTGGAGCTATGTGGGACTCTGAGAAGCAGAAAAAGAAAATGGCTAATTCTTCTGGGCACTGAGATCCCCACGCTTGGATCCAAAAATAATCTTCAATTTCACATTCTGCTTTGTGTACACACACTCAGACAGGCAAATCCACTTGTGTTTTCTCTTGGCATAAAGGTGTTTTTCCACAGGAATACACATTCCCGAGGAGTCAGAAGGAAAACCTCTTTGAACAAGCATTATTCTTGTGCAAAAGTGCCCTTTTGCAGAGAACTGTTGATTACTGTAATTAACTTGAACTGAATCCTCTTATTTATGTTAATCATGATGATTTTGGCTGTGGAATCACAGGAAAAAGCACAGGAGTCTTTCCCTAGCTGTTACTAGATTATAGTTGAAATAGGGTGTACATTCAGTTCCCTCTTACAGGGATTTTTCATTATTCCTAGTAAGTTTCTGTTTTCCCTTTTACTGAGAATGGAATTTAAGTGATTTATACTTCAGTTTGCATTGCCACAGTCTTGACTTTGAAGATCAGCTAGTGATCTGGGGCTTTGAAGGTGAGGGCTAAATTATTCTTAGCAAGAACAGTGTGTATTGTACAGTCCAAACTACACCAACCTTTAAGTATTCAGAGAGCAAAAATAAATAAGAATACTAAATTAGCCACAAAGCATTAAAAATTAACATAAGATTGAGACTTGCTTTAACTACATTTTTGCATAAGGGACAAGTTTCATGCAGCTAAATTCATAGTCACTATTGTCTTCTTCAGTGTGGGCACTCTGCAGGACCTGAGGCCCAGTTTTTGTGCTCTGTCTGCCCTTTATACTGGACCAACATTGCCCAGTGTGGCTCTCACAGGACAGGCTTCAGCTATGGGAGCATCAGAGCCCAGAGCTTACCTGGATACCTGGTCACAAGGCACTGAAACCTCTTAATGGTCTAGAAGACTGCAGAGAATTCTGCAAAAGCCACCCCTCGCCTCCTTCTCCCCCTTCCCATTCTCCCTAGGATACCAAAACACATTTTGCTAATTGTCACTTACAAAAGTGCAAAGGATGTTTGTCTGGGCCACCATCACAGCTATGTAGAGGCACAGGGCAGAGATGAACATGCTTGTGGCACAGATCAGAGGATCAGCTGTGTTGATTATCTTCCTTAATCGTCTTGCAGCTTCTGCCCCAGCAATAATACCCAAGATTCCTGCCCCAATGGTGATGCCTCCAAATATTAGGCTGGTGACAAAGCAAAGGATTCAGCTGAGCATATTAAGACTGTACTGTGGAAAACCAAATGGTGTTAGCTTGTACCTGTAGTTTCAGAGGAATCTTTAATGGGGAAGTTGAATTTTATTCCACTTGATGTAACCCTCCCACTCCTCCTGAATGGATGTAACTCCAAGCCTCAGCTGAAACTATGGCTTTGCAATGGTGGCTGTATCCCGTGGAGAAGAGATTTTCCCATTTACAGAGCAGGTGTTATGCACCCAGGCTTAAGGAGGGCTCTGCTCAGTACGACCTGCCTTGGACATGCTGTGATTTAGAGGAGACACAGTCATCCTGGTTAGCCTGTGAATCAATCTACCCAGTCATCCCTGAAACACAGATGGAGTAACTCTGTATCACAATCTGCTGCCTTGGAAGAGATCCTAGCACGTGGAATGATACACATCTAAATTACAACCCTCTGCTTAGCACAGCTGAGATGAGTCACTTCTCTGATTATGCCAAACACCTACCACTTCCCAAGAGTTCAAAGAATACTGAATAGGTAGCTACTGCCAGGTCCATGTAGCATTTTCTGAACACAGAATTTCCAACACCATTCAGCTTTGTGTGTCTGCAAATGTGTTCTGCAGGAACCACAAGTTCATGTTTGAAAATAACATAGTTTAGAAGATTCAGCTTCCAAAGGGACTTCCATGTGTGCTTTCATCTCTGTACCAATGAGACCCCCCAATGACAAAGCAAATCTCTTGCACAGGATCAGTGGTGCCACTGACTGTTCAATGCATCATAATTCTCTGAAGGCAAACAGGGACAGGACCAATGTATTCTGAGCACAAGTGCTTCTGACTATTTTAGAGTGCTACATGGTAAGCTCTGTACATTATCCTGAGCTTTTTCTTACTGCAAAGCAAAGGAACCAGCTGGGATATGATCTGTTCCTTTAAACTGCAGCGCCTCCACTTCGTAATTTCTCTCTGGCTGATTAGGAAGAACTCAATAATTCTACAAGGGAAAAAAAGTATTGCTATGCAAGACAACAAACTTTAAGCAAATCTGTACTCTCCCTGCAAGTTCTTCAGGATTCTGATCCATCATGAACTATAGCTTGATAGTGACATTACAGATTGTCACTAGGCAGAATAAACTCAGAGATTTGTTCAGGAGAGGCAAGTTCCAAGGTGACATTGGTTGACTGAAGCATTCATGGCACTGTGTTTAGAATATTCATGTATTGTAAACTGTAGTTGAAATAAACCTGCAGCTGGAATAAAAGAGAAAGGCCAAAACTAAATCCAAGCACAGTTCAGTTGACAGGGAGTAGGAAAGTACAGAAGCCTAGTCCTGAGGGAAGGCTCCTGTGGGATCTTTTAGGGTCTGGGAATACTCGCTTACTTCTCTGATCTGTTTGACAGTGTTTGCACAAAGACCCGAACAAAAACTTCACACTGCCTATTTATCTACCTTGAAAGGATTGAGACTTGAGTCAGTTATGGTGCCATTTGAGTCTGTGTTTCCAAGGGGTCTAAGTGACACAGTCCTGATCCTTAAACAATGTCTGAAACTGCTGAAGAGCCAGAGGGGAAAACATCTTTAAAGTATCCCTGGGCAGGTCTAGTAATGTGCAGCTCAGTTCCTCGAGCACCATCAGGTCTGACATAGTAGTTGATATTCTGTTTCTTTACGTCCCCTTGGAATAAAAGTCCAAGACCAGCCTTATGCTGCTTCTGGCATGAGCTTCTGCCAAGGTTATATTTAAAGCATCCTTTAAGAAGCAGTACATGAGGTTAAATCATCAGATGCTCTGTTTCACTTCCCTGAAGACCATGTCTGCTCTAACAACACTACTGTGGAATAATAATTCAGAAGCAGATTAGAAAACAAACTAGAGGCCAACACCTTCAACTTAACAAAGGAAGTATTCAAACTGTACCTGTGAACAGATAACAGCCAAACATCTTAAACTGTTCAGCTTCCCTCATCTGCCTACCCTGTGCCAGACTCCTGTGTTTCACTCCCTTCCCAGTACTGTTCATTGATAACTAATGTGCCACTGGTGGCATCCACAGAAGCACAATTCATTTCCTATTGAAGGATTTTGGGATGACTCTTTGATCCATCTGGTTATGTGACAACTCAGAAATCACTTTTTAGTTGACTCAGTTATTCCATTGCAAAAAAACTAGAAAAATCCTATTAGCAGAGGACACATTCAAGGTGTGATTCCTGTTTTTCTCTTTAATTATCTTTACCTGGAAAGGCCACACAGTATGCACTTAGTTCTTTGAAATCCATTACAAAAGCAGAGACTGAAACAAGACTTGGGAAATCTCCCAAAAAAAGGGGCACTTGTATGGAGACCACTGGTAGGGAGTCAGTCCCAGTGCTCACTGTTACTGAGGGAAGCTGTGAAGACTCAAGAGGAACACTGAATATATATCTGTATTCTGGACAATGCAGTGTGAAGAAAAACTGTTCTTCCTTGGTGGGGAAAATGGTTCTACAAAATGGTGTGTTATGACTACTTCAAAGTGTTCTACTAATGTAAATTCCCCTTCTTATACAATATTTGATACTATTCATGAATCTTCATTGGTCTGGACATGCTTTGTAAGCAGAGCTCTGCTGCCAGCTATTCACAAGATCCTGGTTTGATGTGATGATATGATGCTATATCAAAATCATCAAGCTTTCTTCAAGCTGGGAGCCACAATGAATTCACCAACATGGCAGGGATTATAAAACAAGAAAAAGAAGATAATAGGCAAGTTACTAAAAAACCAGGATTTAAATACACTTAAATGGGTATGTGAATAGCTTGGCATGCACAGTCATTTGTCAACTAAAAACTCCTTGCTAAAGCTGCTCCTTTTCCCCCACAAGTGTTGCTATTACTGCTTCTTCCCACTTTACTTAAATAGGGCTGGCAGCATCTTTCCAGTTAACTGAGTGATTATAAACAAACAAACAAAGGGGAGTATCTCAGATACCTGCAAGCAATTTAGTTTAACATTCACAGCCCATTGCCTTCACAAAAAGTGTTCGGTCACATCCTCCCTCCCACCTTTGGAAACAAGCTATGATTGAGCACTGTGCAGAATTTCCAGGTATGCTCCCACAGTCACAGCTCACCTGTCAGATGAACTGCACAATTCTTGGAGGCATGGTGGGACAATGCCCTGGACAACTTGAGCCCTGTACAGAAACAGTGGCATCCACATTCCCAGGGCTCCAGTGACAAAGGCCATGGCAGTCAGACCCAGCGAGGAACAGACAAAACTACAGCTGAAAGTGCAAAGAAAACAACTGAGAGATATTAGAAAGAATGGTGGGGAAACCTACCTGCAACACCCAGGATTTCAAGCAATAACAAAACAATTCATTCAGACATCTTATAATCAAAATCCACTCCCTTGAATATCTGAACTCTGATCAGCTTTATTATGAAATTCAACAATAAAACACTAATTAGAGCAAAAGGTGTGACGTACTGATTTCATGTTAAATCCTGGTCTCTTGCAGATTTCATGCCAATTTCTGTGAAAACAATTGCTGTGAATTTTTTGATAGCATAAGTATAACAATAGAGAATGAGCAAGAATTTAATGGCTTAGTAGCTAAAGGAAAGGGTTCTATTTGCAAGTCTAAATGCCTCAGGTTTTAAGTTGTTTCTGTAACCAGTATAAATGAGAGCAACATCTGGGTCTTCCAAACTATGAAGCAGCAGTGGCTGAAGCACTCCTTAGCTCTACCTGAGTGAGTAAAAATAGACTCTCAATCTCCACAAAAAGTTTCAGACAAAAGGAGAAGCTTTTTTGAAAACTGTACAAACCTTGTCTCCTTCCTGCCCTATTCTACAAGAAAATTAAATTTTTGCTGGACTCTTTGTCATTAATTGTTCAGGAGAAAACCCCCTTTGAGGTTAATAGGGATGCATGAAAAGACTGCTATAAATGACCAAGTGACCATCAAACTAGAGGATTTGTTAAAAAATTAACCCAATTCTCCATCTTCTAAAGATAAAGTGCTCTTGGACTTGATTAAAAGTGGAACCACATAGTTTTTTGGCAGTATGTCTTTATGCTTTGGAAATCAATTACTCAAGGAAAAAAAATGGGATTCAATTGCTAAAGGAAAAGAAAATTAAAATATATTTTTACACTGGAACATCTCTGTAGGAAAGCAACTTTAGAGATAGTCTAGTTGTTGAAATGTCAGAAAAGTTAATTTTTGATTCAGGAGAAGTTATTTTTTTATTCACTTCAGGATGTAGTGCCTACAAATTGTGATCCAACAAAACTGATCTCTAGTGTACTTGCTGTTCAGGATGTAAAGGATGCAGATTTAGTGGGCAATTAGAAAACGCTGGATCATCTGGAAGAACTGTCCAAAGACAAAAAAGGCCTGAGGAAAGCAAGTCTTCAAACGAAAAGCGCTGGATCGGGAAAGCAGCCTGCGGGCAGCGGCAGCGCGGGGCTGTGTCTGGCGCAGCTGCACAGCGGCACCTGCTGTTCCACACCGGCTCCGGCTCTCGTCCTGCCCCGGCACCGCTGCACCGCCTGACTGCGGGCTCACGGGAGCGAGGAACCTGTTCCGGACTTCGGAAGGATTCTTTAGAAGTCTAAAAAGGATTTTACTTCGCCCGGCAGGTCAGTGGCGTCTTTAATTTTTGAGTGGTTAAAAGGAAGATGTCATCTTCCAGCCGCAGCTCAGCCCATCAAAACACATGGACGATTACTTTATAAACCATACTGGGGCCCCATAAACTCAGACCTCGTGCACAGCAGGCTCCCAAATACCACAGAGAGTGCCTGAGACACGCTGGTCCAACCTTCTTCAGGCACTAATAATTATAAATAAATTTACAGCAGAAAATTATGCATTTTTACCAATCTAGCTTCCTTAGAGAAGGGTAAATTTAGTAGAATACAGAGCTTTGGATTTAAATAGGAGCAAACTGCCATCCTAACTTTGCCCCCTTCTCCCTCCTCAAAATGGGAGAAGAAATAAATTTTTTCTCTCTTGTGTAGCATTCCTGTAAAAAAGTGGAAGAAAGATTTTTACTAATGGTGTTTCCATCCTCTTGTATACAGCATGTGGCTCAAAGGAGCAAAGTGGGATTGGATGGATATATTTCTTATAATGGAATTGGTGACTCCTCAACAGAGGGAACCTTTGTAGCTCAAACCACTTACTTCTTGATAAGTGATCCCACATCTTGACACCAAGTAGTCTTAGCAGTTCTGTGTACATCTGGCTTCTCATCTGCTCTCCATTTCATGCCAGAGATGCTCAGGGCTCTGTGTGCTGCTGTCTTTCTCTGGATGCTGTGAGGGACCAGTAGCATCAGGAGAAACAGTGCCAGTCCCCCCATGCAAGGAGTTACCTGTAGACACAAGGTTGGTTAGAATTAAAGATACCTGTTTTCTTACAGTGAGAATTCCACAGCAATTCCAACTGTGTTAGAACCACTAACAGAAAATTGCAGGTATGTTCAGAAATAGATGTGTGCTGGTTAAGGTCATATTTGTAAAGAAAAAGAATTACTTTGATGACTTTGAAGGAAAGATAACAGATCCTCCCTCCCCATCATACAGATACAGGATTGCTCCTCCCTCTGATTTTAAAGAAAAACATGTGAAGAAAGAAAACTGTACTGTAGTTCTCTAGCCACAAACACAAGAATCACTGATGCAGTCACCAGTGTTACCTGAATAACACCAGTGTTACTCCAGTAAACATCCTGCCCCACTCACCTGCATGTACTAGCTGATTTTGTATACAAGGCATGAGGCTCTGACAAAGTGCCTCCAAAGCACTGGGTGCCTCAGTGAGAGACATCATGATGACATGACCAGAACAGAAAAGGTTATTTCCTTGAAACCCTCAAATAATAGAAGTTGTTCACAACACCATTCCAGAAGACTGGTGCTACCAGTACAATGATCATTTTGCCTTCAAATTCCTGTTTGAGGAGGTTTTGGTGCAGTAACAACCATTCCAAATGTGCCCTCAGATAAGAGGAACATCAAAACCACCTGCCCTGACTGCTGTACAATTTCACCTACACCTTACCAGAGCTAGGCAGAAATCTGCTACGTGTCCTGCAGGAAAACTTCTCCTAAACAACACCTTCCTGGCCTGTCAGAGGTAGAAAGTCCTTCCACTGTTCACCTTTAACACAATGAATGTAAAGAATCCAAACCCCAGGGATGATTTTGATGTTGAATGATGGTGAATGGAAGTGAGTAACTCACCCTGAATGCCCAGTGCCAGTCACCTGTGATTTTTGCCATGCCAGCTGCCAGCATATAACCACAGCCACTGTAAACAACAGAAAGGAATGATCAGTAACCACCAATGAATTCTGCATGGCTGAAATTACATGTCTTGCCAGCTAAGGAGAGCACACAGAAGTGTTCTGTCATAGTCTTCCAAAGGAATCAACAGAAATAACCCTCATGGTCTGTGCTAGTCTACTTGTCAGCCAGTATTAAAAAGAGAGTCTCACCTCCTCAGAGCAGACTTGAGATGATGACAGTAATGTCCCAGATTCCCCTTGGAATACATATTCTGAAGAATGACACTGCACACCCAGATCAAAGAGCCCATGAAACAGTTTATTACCTACTCCTTTCTGTGCTAGCCACAGGAATTATGCCCTGCAGGAATTTCTTTAGTTTTAATCTGCCTTCTGGGCCCAGCCTTGGCTGCCTGCTCTGACAGAGATACTAAAGCACTTGAAAAGCCCTTCTCCACCTTTTCTTCAGGCACAATGTCAATTTAACTAAATGAGGCGAAGGAAGTACTAGTTCTTCCTTGGGAGACATTTAATGGAAGGTCAAATAAACTAACATTTAAAAGCTTTTGTCTTCCAAAACACAGAAATAAATTACATGCTCTCATGCATGTATTTCTTTTAGAATTGATTCAATATTTTATTCAAAGCCAGAGTTTCCAGAGTCCAGATTCTCCCTAAAAATGTTGTGGGGAAAAGTGAATATTTTCAAGGTAAGTAGAGAAATACACCTAATTAACTCTATTCAAACTTGCTAAGGAAGTGACAAATCCTTTTGCAAGAGCCAATGCAGAAATACATCAAAATAAATCTGATTAGGGCTCAGAGTATATTGAATTGCAGGTGTGGTCAGACAGAATTTCAAAAGGCCACTAGCAAGAAAACCAACCTTCCCACTGGAATGAAGATGTAGAAGATAGATAACACTATGGTCCTTTTTCCTTCCTCAAACAGGTCTGCAATGATGGTAGGTGCTATAGTGGAGTAACTGGCAGAGCCAATGCCAACCAATCCTCGTGTAAGAACAAATATCCTGTAATGCTGCAGGGAAAAGACATACTAT
Source organism: Notiomystis cincta (assembly GCA_013398075.1). NCBI lineage: Eukaryota > Metazoa > Chordata > Aves > Passeriformes > Notiomystidae > Notiomystis > Notiomystis cincta. The sequence continues at coordinate 85,934 of VZRX01008759.1, read as the reverse complement.
AGCCAAAAAAAGTCCATGCAAGAAAGAAAGAGTATTATTAAAGAGGGGCATTTTAGTGGATCAAATCTACCAGAAGAAATCAGAATTGAGCTGCCTTTTGCCTCTGTCTGTATTCCCTCCACTCACACCTGCTCCCCTCACATGTCACTGCTGGGCTTTCTCTTTCTGCACAGCAGTGACTTCTCAGAGTGACACCCAGAGGGGATTTCAGGAGAGGGTGGATAGAGCACATGCTTACCCAACAAGCTGCCACACTCTAAGGTCATAAACAACAAACACTCAGGACAAACATAAAATGCCATCGATTGCAACAATAATGTGTGGGTTCTCTATTGCCTAGGCTGGACTCTAGTGTCCTATAAGGCATTCCTGCATGGAGTATTTAGTCCAGGCTTAAGGCTCAGGAAATGAGTGGTCACTGATGCTTTTCCAAATGTGATTAGAGAAGGATTCTATCAAGTCCTGCAAGATGTATTCAGGTTATTTTCATAGCACCCTCTAAAAAAGCAACATACCGACTCGGTGATGAATGAGCTCCCTATGGTCACAGCAGAGCAGAAGAAAATCCCAGCTCCAAGGATGATTTTCCTGTTGTAGCGATCTCCAAGGTATCCAAAGATGGGGGCAGCCAGGGTGTAACACAAGGTGAAGACTGAAAATCCAGCAATGAACAAAGACAGTATTCATCCAATTATTTTTGTTGTATGCTGCTCACCCCTGAGAAAAACTCGAGTTATTTTTAGGGCAGAGGTTAAAGGCAGGCTGGGTTTGTAAGGCTAGGAGGGGGATTGATATTTGGAAAAAGACAAATACAGATTCAAAATATCTATACAACAATAAAATTTATGTGAATTACTCAGCTTCTGTAGTTCTTGAGAAACCCTTCATCTTTTGTGATTCACGTGCTGTGGGATTTTTGAAGGACCCAACTCCAGTCTGACCTTCAGTTTTGCATTACAGTCAGCCTGCCCACAAGTGGAAGTGAGCAATACCACATAAAAGGAGGAACTAGAAGAGGTAAGTAATTGGACTGTGTTTTGGGAGCAGAACACAGAGGGGCAAGGCAAAGTCAACTGTCTGAACTGAGGAGATTTTATTACCTGTTTGAAGTAGACCTGTCTTCCCATCACTAAGCCTGAAGTACTTCTGTATATCCAACAGGATCCCTGCAACAGAGGCAGACATTGAATGACAGCAAAGTACTCTGCTCAGTCCTCGTAACTGCCAGCTCAAAAATGGGGCTTGCAAGAACTGCAGCACATTTAGTTTCTGGTTTAGATGTAAGCAATTCCTCTACTACAAGCACAGGATGCACAGAGAATTAAAAATTCTTATCACTATAGATAAAATTACTGATCTTCCACTGCAAGGGTTTTCTGAGAGAGTTTACCCACTGTTTCAACCACACCTGTTCTGCTTCTTTTGCACCATTAGCACATAAGTACATGAACAATTTAGAGTTCAAAGTTTAATGGACACAATGTGGAACAAAACAGTGGATGTTAACACAAAAAAGTAATTTTGTTTCTATACCATGCCAAGGCTGCAGATCTTCCATCTCACCTATCTTTTATTTCCAGTTTACACTGCTAAAACCAATTAAAAATAGAAGACAGTGCTTTGAAAAAGCATACCTGTACTCCAGTGTTGAAAGATATGAATTTAAAAAGATATTCTCATGCCACTTCAGATTTGTCAAAATAGATAGTCATAACATTGTTAAGAGGATGAAACTACCACTTAAGAGAACAAATTCTGTGCAATTTGCCTGCTGTGCTCACAGGAGCTCATCTGCAGCAGAAGGGAGCTGGGTGAGTTCAGCAAGAGGCACCTCTTCTCCCACAGTGTGTTTTACATGTTGTGCCATGAACTACACTGCTCCAGTCACTTAAAAGCAGTGTGGGACCTAATTTAAGTCTAAATTCATGTTCTCCCACAGTCTCCATAGCTGCAGCATCAGTCCACTCACTATTTACTGATGTGACTTCAATTCAGTGTAGATCAAGGTCCAGCCTAACAGCAGCTCTAGATGTTTATAGTTGATTCTCAGTGACTCTTGAACATATTTTACATTCAAGGGTTTTCTAATAGTTTCAAAGGTTTAAACAAGTGATTTAATTCAAACATTTTGCATTGTTAAAACGGGACAATCAATTGTATCCTTCCTTTCTGGCAGCCAGTGATCAATGCACAGAAATACTGTATTACAGGAATTCAGGTTTGATCTCATGGAGTATTTAGAACAAATCACAGCTAACAAGACTTGAACAGAACCACAACTTCATCTCAAACTAACATTCACACTGAGCACCATTAAAATGTCATCCCCTCCACATAACTAAAATAACTGACCTAATAACTCCTGGCGAATTACAAAGCATTGATTTGAACAGCTTGGTGACAGAAAAGAGGGGAAAGGTCTGCATGGTCACTAGTTTCAACAAACTGAAGTCAGCAGACAATTAATTAAGGGGAAGAGTTTGTTTTCTGTGATGCAAACGCTGTCAAAGCCTGTGAGCAAAACTACCCGGAAACCACAACTTTGCTGCCAGTTTACTTCTAAGCAGATACTCACACCTCCCCTTCCTCCCTTTCCTGTGAGCTGGTAGTGTTAGCTGGTACCTACCAACAGGATCACACACTTGGACAGCCAAACTCAAATGCAAGAACTCTGCAGTGGCACTGAATTCTAGCAGGTGAGCAGTATATTGCTGTGGTATAAACTGCAGCTTACAGACTTCCCCTGTGGCCCAGGAGTCACAGAACCAAGTAAAAAGTGGTTTAGTCATACAGTTTAATTAAAGGAGATGTTTCAAAGGCCTGGGCACTATCCCCACCACTGCTCTTGAATTCTTACATGTCCCTGAGGGTACCTCACTCACAAGAGAGTGGTGGGAAAATTTTAAGTTCTTAGTAGGTTCAGGAGCCCCTGAATAGTTCAAAGCCTAGAAGGAGCCAAATGGCTTCTTGAACTTAACCCTCCCGAGGGGATACCCTTCTAGCATCCAGGTTCTTCCTTGAAGATACTTTCATCCTCCTCTGTCCCCTGCCCTTCTCCAAGGAAAGTTACTTGACAACAGAACACGTGCACAGAAGTTTTTCACTAACAGCCTTGACAGTGTCATTCAGGCTGCACTCCTACTTCACTCCTACTTGCTTCCTTCCCTCTGGTATTGTTAAAAAGTACTCAAAAACCCAAGCTCAAACTCCTAAACCCACTACACTCTACATTTTTAAAGATACTGACTGAATGTCCTAAATTTCTGAAGTAGCAAAATAATTATTTTGTGTACTGTAATTAATTCCAAATTCAATAATCCATCTCTTGGGTTTTTTTCAAGGTTTAAAAACATTTCTGTTTCCCAGGCCACTCAGAAGTAAAATATAGCAATCTCACAACAAGTATTTCCCCTGTTTTTCTAAATCAGATCCCTGGAAGCATGGTAGATGCTTAGGAGTAATACTAAATAGAAGAATTTACACAGACCACAATTTACATGGGAGAAAAATACCATAGGTTTCCCTCCAGTTTACTATAAGCAACTCTTATTTATTTTCAGCTAGGGAAAAAATGTTTAAAATTCACATTTTGGACAAAGGATATTATATACTAGACAAAAAGTCATAACTTGGGTAGGGGAAGGCTTAAGGAAGAGGGTCTCTATTCTTTTTCCACAATCATGTTCTACTCTTCATTGCAGAAATCACGATTGCCAGCAGCTCACAAGGAAGTTAAGCCTCCCCTAAGCAAACTAACATAGATAACAAAGTTACCACAAAGACAACATAGTTTTTGAACTTCTAATGGAGGGAACAGCACCAGTATTCTTCAGATAAAGGAATACCATATAGAATCTACTAGATGCAAAGAAGGCCTTGTAAACTGCTGTGTACAGCAAAGAGAAGCTTCCTTAGTCAAATCTCTGTAGAATCCAGCCACAAAAAGGAACCAGTTTCTCTATATGCTAAAGTCTGTTTATAAGAGACCTAGATTTTAAAGTGTTATTTTATTTTTATAAGCATTCTACTAACTATTAATATCTAACAAATCACTCCTAGGTCTTTCCAGATTTATAACTGGAAGTTTCATTAAGAGTATGATCAACAGGCTAAAGCAGCTAAATGAGAACAAGTAAAAACACATAAAGTATATCCTTACTTTAGAAACATTTGTAGAGTTTAGATACATTTATAGAGCTGTTAAGAACTTAAATGTCTTTTTCTTTAGAAGAGAAAAATGGGCTCTCACCTGGCACAATGAACCAATCAATGAAATTTATTAAATTCCCAAAGCACAGCACGGCAACTACCAGGCAATCCCTCTTTGCTGGGCTGTTCCTTGACACAGACACTGATGGACACTGTGTCCCATCTGCTGCAGCAGCTCCATAATTCTGTCCCTCAAGCAGTGGCTGGAGCAGCAAGCCTGAGTCTTCCTGTTCACAGGGGGGTTGCATGTTTCCAGTGCAGACACTCAGCAGGGATGATGAAGCCTTTTCTCACACAATATTGGTGTGTTGGGGCTATGAGGAACTTCAATCACTACGGTCATTTCCGGTACTGAAACACAGCCACTAAGAACCAAAATGACACGTTCCTTGCAGGCAGAAGAATTTACAAAAAAAAAAAAAAAAAGCTGCAGTGCTGTGTTTTGCAAATGTGCTGAAGACCATGGCCTTGAAGACAAGGAAAAGTAAATGTAAACAAAAGCAAAGTAATCCACTGTGCACCCAAGAAATAAAAGTGCACAACTCCGCAGTGATCTCACAGAAACTACAAATGCAGAAATAACAATATTCTTTGTTAGGTTGTTGGTGCTAAAAATAGTCTTTCTACAGAAGAAAGGGAAAGGAAGGAAGAAAGGAAGAACAATCAGCCTTTAAAACAGGGCTATGTCTTCCCCTTTCTCCCTCAAAAAACAGCTCTGAAAGGGGAAGAGCAGAGTGCACAGGAAGGCACCTTTATCTGCCTTCTTTCTTCTGTCCACTCACATTTTTAGAAGTATTCAGTCACGTGTCTTTTGAGACTCTTTGTGGATTACCAACTTCAGAAGTTAATTTATTTTTTGCACCCCGTTAAGAAAAGTTAAAGTAAAAATTACCAGCAAGCTCTAAGAGTTTAAGAGTGAGGCAGCTACTTTGAGTAAGGACAGCTTATGGTTTATGACTCATGCATGAAGACACAGGTCTGTGGTTGGGCTTTTTTAAAGAACTGTGTATTTCACACTTTAGACTAATTGAAAAAAAAATTAACACCTACCATTCTTGGCCCTTTTGTAAAATCCAAATTCCTTTGCTTCCATGTGCTCAACATGAGTATTTCATTCTATCTTCTCCTTCTTTTATCTCCCTTTTTCTCTGCTATAGACCACAGAATGTTCCCTGAGCAATGTCACCTTATCCATACTATCCCAGTGCTTAACTAAACCAGCAAAGTCAAGAGTTCCTTGGGAATTCTTAGAAGCAACAAAGAACCAACACAATTTTGTAGAAATTAACGGTTCTGTCTCCAACCAGACAGAGGACAGAGGAAAATCAGAACCACCCATTGCCATTACGGAGTCGGATGCCTCTGACGAGTCCGGGCTGTGCCGCTGGGTGGCACCCGAAGCCCGGCTCGGCGCCGCCGCCCCGCCCGCTCCCCTCCGGCCTCCGCGTCCTTCCCGGGAGTATTTACCGTGTTTGATGCTGGGAATATTTGCCGTGTCCTTCCCGGGAATATTTGCCGTGTTTGATGCTCAGCCGCGGCTCAGACTGTGTAAGGAAAGGCCTCGCGGGGCTTAACTCTCATTTTGGGTAGTTTAAATGTCTCTTGATCCAAGGATCCTCGGAGTATCCAGGACATATCCTACATTGCTCTTAACTGACATTTACTGCTAGACCTGATGTTTTGAGACTGCCAGAAGTAGGTTTCTAACTATAACTCCTGTGGCAAGAACTGCTTTTATAGAGCAGAATTTCCAAATTCCAAATTTTCCAAAGACAGAGTCAGATTAAACAAAATGTTCCTCCCAAACACAAAACCATCAGTTCTAAACGCTTCTTTTGATTGCCTTTTGGCCCTTCATTAAAGTTTCCAGATACCACTTCCACTTCATGCTTTTTGTTGCTGCACTACCTGGCCACTGGTGCCATCACCTCTGTCTACACATCCCCCTTCTCCCTTCCCTCAGTGTCACAAGCCACCTCCTTCCACCCACTTTGGGTTTCACAGCTGGGTACAAGTCTGCAGTGGTTTTTAAAAGGGCCCCTGTGACTTTGCCTCCCTCTGTCAGCTCCTACAGCCATCACCCCTTGATAGCCACCCTGCCTTAACTAACTGCATGCTTGTCCTGTTCTCCAAACACCATTTTCACATTTGTCCAGACCACACTGCACCAAAAACTTCCACCAAAAGTTTGTGACAATCCACTTTTGCATTGTGGGAATATAGAACACCACTATACAATACCAGTCAACTTTTGTTAGGCAAGATCACAGCTCATTTCTTTATAGCCAATTAAATCTTTTCCTTATTTGTTCTGTCAGGCAGTTCCTTGGAACAAAGTGTAGTGTTTGCCTGCACAGCTTACCCTGTCGGTGCCAGGTGCCCATGAAATATAAAAAGCAGCCTTTTATCCCTGTTATACTCCTTCAGAAACTCTGGTCTCTTGGTGGTTCATCTGAGCACGAGATCTCATAGCTGTGCCATGCAGTTAAAGCCTCCCATGAGAGCAGCAAGTCAGAACCTCTTTATTCTCATGTTTGGCACTAGTCCAGACACAGAGCAACGTATTTTCTTGCACTATTTGGAATCTGGCTGTGCTACCAAAAGTTGTTTTGATGGCTGAACCTGACAGTGGCAACTGAGACCCCCCAGATGAACAGAGATGTTTGGTGATAGTTAAACGGGTTGGCTGATCCTCAGCAGGCCAACAAATGTGCCATGCCTGAACCCTGACAGGACAGCTTACACACAACCAATGTGAGAGCTTCTGGCTGTCCCTGAAAGGATTTCCAAGCATTCACTACAAAATGCTTTTGAATGTATTTATTTATCCAAATATCCTCTAATGGTGGATGCTGCCACATCCGTGAACAGCTTTGGAGGTTTGCCAGAGCTTTCCCAGAAAACTACATCAGAAGAGGCATTAAGAGTGAACCAAGATGTCAGAAAGATATAAATTCAAAATATTTTGTTATCCTGATTAACTCCAAACCATTTCCATACATGTAACAAAAAGAAGCTTATTAAGCCACTGAATAGCAAACAGCAGCAAAATCTGTGAAAAACAAAATATGAAAATAATATTCATTGTTGACTAGATCTAACAACAGTGATTTTAGGAAGAAAGAAATAAGCTGGTTTTGGTATCTCTCTCATGCATTACCCAGACAGAGAACATAAAGTAACCAAAAGAAAACACCTACTTGTGTGTATTTGCAAGTCTATATTTAACTGCTGCAATATAGTTAGAACCAACAAGCATGCATTTAATGCAGAGCATGTAAGACTGGTCTGCATTGTGAGGTGTTGTGATGGAAGCAAATTCATAAATCATGAGATTCTGCAAATAATTGAAATTTGGATTGGTGCAAAACTTAATAATTATAGTGTCTGACAAGATCAAAAAAGTGAAATTCAACATCATTCTGGTAGACAGACAGCTCAATAAATGCCTGTCCAGACCCACCTGAAATATTCCACTCCAAGGAGATTCAAAGACAATTACGGTGACTGCAAAAAAGCTGCAGAGTGGCAGAGGTTCAGGTAAGAGGCTGTGGGGGTTTTAAGGTTTGTCACTACTTGTACCAAGGCTGCACAATAACTCACTTTGGTTTTGAACTCAGTCTGCAGTGCTAAAACATAAAGACAGACTTGGACTGAGCCATGAACACCTGGGCTGCACATCTGGAGGGGCAGCAGTTTGACAGTTTAAACCAAGCAGTGACCAGCCTGACAGGAGGGCAGGCAGCTCAAGAAAAGCAGCATAATTTTCAGTTAGAGATTTATTACAGAATCACCACTTGATCCTGTTCTCATAAAAGTCTGTATTACAAAACTCCAGAGATGACTCATCTACTAACATGTATATTTTTCTTGCCTTTCAGACTGATGCACATTTGCCAAGCTGTTATTGCCCTGGAATACACAGCTGAGAGTGAGGGAGCCCGAGCACTCTCCTTCTGAGGGAAGTTTGAGAAATTCTGCACCTGTATTTTGCTGAATCTGCTCTATCTCTGTGTGGTGCTTGCAGCTACATTAGCCATGATTAACACTCAGGTAGCAACTGCTAATGACTTCAAAAGCTGTTAGGAGATATTTAGTATTTTTAGCATGAAATTTAGTACCTGAATAATCAAAACTAGATTGCCAGCGGTTTTTCTTCACCTTTGCAGGCAGAACTAGATGTGTGAGCCATTATTTAATTTAAGTCTCTGTCCATATCTTGTGGAACAAATATGCTGCAAGAGCCTCAACCATCCAGACTAACAGTCTTTGTAGTAGTCCACTGCTACCAAAAACTTCAAAAAAACCAGCTGGACCACTTGATCCACTAAACACTTAATTGGAAAATATCTGCTGGGAAGATTCTCATTCTGTGAGTTTCAATAAATGCTATGTTTTTAGTCATTACATCCTTTTTACCTCCTCACTCTGAATTTCCATCTAAAATGCTTTCTTTCTTGTTGCCTGAGTAATAGCAAAAAACCCAGTGTGGATTCACTGGAACATACTCTAGTGTTGTGATAGCAGCAAATAAAATTTACACACACTAAAGTATAAAATCTACTATTTATTACTGACAAATAAGATCTATATAACTTCCTACTTCCTACAAATCATACTTTGGGTTGAGCAGGGAAGCTAGTTCAGACTGTTCTCCTACATCTTTTAAATTAGGAAACAAACTGCAGCTTTACAAAAAATATTCTTGGGGTGCTTACCTAGATAATTTATCTCACAGGTAACATTCTCCTTGGTTGTATCCAGATAATTCTGTCCCAAAAGGTAGAGCAGAAGAATTTACAGTTCCAGCACATAATCACTGAGCAGCAAAAGATGAACACACTCCAATTCTATTAAGTGCTCCCTTCTTCTTCTCTGGGAAAACAAAAAGAAAACCAAAAACCTCCTTTGCAAATGAGAACATTTTGCATTAAGCTCAGACAAAGGGAGAAGCTGCACATTGCTGAACAGAGCTTCCTCTTCTAGCTGAGATTTAGTCAAGCACCGAGCAGCTCGTGGAGGTCAAGAGAAGTGAGGAATTACAGTTACTGTGCACCAAAGATACTATTTCACCAACCAGTTTATCTGCTTTGGCCTTTACCATGTTTTTAGCTCAAGTTTATCTTTATTGGTGTAGCTGATAAGGGAATTTCCTGCATTTTGGAATTCTGGATGTTTCTGACACAATTATAGGAGAAAAGGGCTGTGACATCTGCTTGGATTTTGGAAGAAAACTGTGGAATTAAATGTCTATTTAACCTATGGTTTGACCTTTCTACCACAGTGAAACAGTCATCCCCAGAAGTATCATTAGCTGACCACTGCAGTCTTCACTGTGATACACCAGAGTCCTCTTAATTAAGACAACAACAAAGCAGATAAGAGCCATTTATTATGAGAAATGACAAACACACAAGCATTGACAGAAAGTGAGGCCCTTCCTTATGAGGCCTCTCTTTTTCCAGCCTCACTACCTCCAGACTGAAAGGGAAGAACTGCAGTGAACACAGTATTTTAATCACCACAGAGAATGTTAAGGTCAGGGTTAACTAAAATTTTTAATAAACATTGATTTAAATTAAAAATAGTCTAATTAAGTACGGAGAATGTCTTTATTTCCCAGAAGTAAGTCTTGCACAAAGAGATTTACTGTCACTCTTAGTGCTTCCAGTAAGGCAAAGTGGGGCTGTGTTCACCCTTTTAGGAAGGGTAGGTATGGGAACTCACTATAATCATGCTTAATTGATAGCACTGTGAAACAAATTCTGCCAGCAACAAAAGCAAAGCTTGGTCATTTTTAAGAACTAACCCCAGGATGCTGATTTTTATGACAGTTATTATGCAAATATTTGAAAGTTCTTAAAGCTATAGTGCAATTTAGATAGGGAATTTGGATTAAAATATATCTATCCTATCACTGATAGGTACCCACCTTAGGCAGAAGGCAGGTCCCAGCCCAGCAACAAGAGAACAAATGGAGAAAGTGGCCAGAGTCGCTCTTTACCTGGGCATCTTCTGTTTGATTTTAATCCACTAGAGATAAAAAAAAAGTCTGTAGAAATCGTGACCAGTCAAACATCTTTTAATGTAACAAAATAAAAGAAAAAATCCATGAACATGGAGCAAAAAAATGTGAAGTGTGGAAAGGATCATCCAGCAGTTATTTCAGTAACCTGGGAGAAAAGAGTTGGGAAGGACTCCTTGCTCTGCCACTAATTTCCTTTGCTAAAGCAAAGGGACCTCAAGCCTGCAGTCCTAAAGCAAATGGTACCATAAATAATTTAAAGGGAGAAAGAAAACAATAAACATTAAAATTTTGAAACACTTACACAGTTCTGCTTAACATCTGATTCTTGTTAACTTATGTACAAGATGTTTTCAGGCTTCAGCACTTGGTTCTTAAGGCTCTGGTTTGCATACAATATTCTTTACAAAATTTGAAACCACAGTAATAAAATTACTATATGAATAATTTATTAATTACTTAGCAATATTAAAGTAAAAAGATAGAAATTAAACTTCTTTCTATTCATTCAATTCACAGTCTCCTTCCATTCACTCTTTATACCAGCAATTTTACCTGCTCTGAAGATGGTCTCAGGACGTCTCACATATAAAATTATAAGGTATATGAATAAATTCTGGGCTTCCTTTCTTTCCTGGAGTCATGCTGGTATTTGCACACTTTACACACTTTTAATAAAGTATAAGAATACAGAATCTCAGGGTGCTAATAAAAGAATTTTGTTCTCATGATTTTAGAAGCTATATTTGCTTAAGACAAGTTTAGTACCAGAGGAAGAACTATTATCTCTTTATTCTTATGAGCCAGCAATCAGCAAAGTCTGTTTTCTATACTTCAAAGTAGCTTTTGGGACACTTTTCATAACAGAGCATTAATATCAACTTCAGCTGGTACATTTGCTGGAAAAAAACAAGTGTTAGGAGATTTATTAGTGTAAATCCTGAAGTTAAATGAAGCTAAGAAGAGGCTTTGTTTCAAAGTTCAGAATGGTTGCAGGAGTTTAACTGGCAGTCATGGAAGAACTGCAAATCACTCAATTTTCCAAACTATCAAAAAAAATTCTTCAGCTTCCAACAAGGCTTACATCAATAGAATATCTTCTGACTTAGTTCATTAAAATGCTTCCTTTAGAAATGATTTAAAAGTACAGAATAAAGACAGTGTAAATCAGCAAAGTGATTAATCTGTTCAAAAGGCCAAATATAACTGAAGCCACCTGTGTTTTCACTGCCTCCATTCCCCCTCCCCCTTTTCTCCTCCTCCAACAAGTTCTTAGTCCTGACAGAAACCCAAAGCAGTCCTACACAGCCACACACTCAGGTCACCAGACTCCACAGGTCCGAGCCGTTCAGCCCTTTGTTCCACCCAGCTGTTTCCACAACAGACCTGCCTGGTGCTCCAAAGCCCAGCTTTTCTTCTGGGCCCCAGTTGAAATTAAATTCAGTTCCTGAGTAAAATGTAAGAATTGTGCTTATGTAATTTTCTAGTAGAGACAAATATTGTATGATATGATAACACTATAGCCCATTGATGGCTGGATTTACATGATCTTAACCTATTTTGCTTCCTTGAGGGGACTAATCCTCAGGTAACATCTCTAAGTGCATCCACATTAAGGGATTTGGCACTTGAACTGTGCAGTGCAGGTCGTGCTGCTCAGGCTCTCACAGAGCCCTTGTTCAGGTTACATTTGGATTCGCTGCTCCCATCATCTCTGGGCAATTTCTATCCAATACCTCCCTGGCTGCAGACATGTTTCCTTCCCTTTTGTGCACTGCACTAATTTTGTACTCCCAAAGGCACCAGAATGTGTCAGGTACAAATATGAGCATATCTCAAAGAACTGCAAGTTTACTGTTCCAGGAAAAAATTAACTTCCTTGCCAAGCCCTTTATATACTTCATAATTAAAAATTTGAGGTAAGAGGCATCGACTGCAAAATGAATTTTGGGGATAAATTTTATAAAATGTGAGCAAAAGTAAAGAATTTAGCAGGTTAAAAGGAAAAACATTTTTGAAAGTGTAATTCTTTATTTTAAACCAAGTATGTCTGTTCTTTTAAAAACAGCCCTATCTAAAATAAAATGTGAAATAAGGGCAGCCCACATGCCATGAAATCCAGCATTGCAAAGTACAGAATATACCAGTAGTTCAGGCTTGCTGCAGAAATTTCAGAGAAAGTCAAAACACCGAACTGGTGGGTGTTACTGAGTAAGTGGCTGGAAATAGCATGTGGAGTGCTGAACCAGCTCCTTACAGCACAGCTTCATCTGCAGGTGCAGAAAGAAAGTAATTTCTTCATCTGAGTTTATTCAACAAGTTCATTTTGATGCTTAGTTCATTAAGAGATGGGAACCAAACACGGATATGGAAAAGGAAGCCAGTTTGATTCTTCCTTTCCCAAACTTTGTGCAAAATCAAGGTGTGGGATGCTTAGCTCTAACTTGTGGGAGGATGAAATCTGGTAGTATGAATATCTTGGAAGCGGGGGGAGCGAAAACCAAATTTTCATTTCTCATTTTTAATGATTCCTTTGTGCCTTTTAACTGAATCCCATCAAATGTAACTTAACAGAAAGAATCAGTTAAAAGCTCACAGCATCTAATAAACAAAATAGTACTTGTTGGATTAAAGAACAAAATCAGAAGTTTGAGAAGATACATGTTCACATATCTTAAATCAATGACTACTCCAGTCCTACTGACTGTCAAAAAGTAACACTGTGCCAAGCACATGGAATCTGCTTAATCTATTTAAGAATGTAATTAAAAATTATAAATATAAAATAAATTATGTAAATTAGTATTTCCAGCTTGCCATTTTAAATCATGAATCAATTATTTAACTCTCTTGTTTAAGCCAACAACAGAAAAAGGAAGTAGTGAAAACAGTATTTTAACTTCTGGCACCAAATTTACATACAAATAACCATTCTCAAGTATATGTCCTTGTTTCTTCAAGAAAGAATTCTGATGTTTATTTTCTTCCAGTAACATGCCAGCATTTCAGAAAAGGCAAATCAATTATGACCTACCTCATATTTCACATCCTTGTGTTTGTTCCAAGGATTGAACACTGACACAGCAGTGGATTTCATGACTGCTTTCCATCAGGTATATTAAACTGACTGTCAATTAGGTCAGGCTTTCACATTGCATAGCAAAGGTTTCTTGCACTCAGTTATTTAGAAATATGAGTTAGAAAATTGCAACTTTCGTTTTAGTTTAACCCTTCCCCATAAGTACGTTGGATTTAAGACAGTCTTTCATCATTAACTTCTGCTGCTTTTGTTTGTAGATTTATTTTGATGTTGTGTTTTACTAATAATGAGGAAAGAGATCCAATTCTGAAGAAATGATGTCCATGTTGTGTGAAGTGAACACCTCCCAGGGCTGTTTACCCTCTCCTACCACTAATGACTAGGCACGTCTCTGTTTCCCAGCTGAGAACGCTATCAGTTTAAGTAATAGTTTAAGCTTATACAAATAAAGTTTGGAACAAGGTCATTCTGGTTTACCCAGGTCTTTAACAGCACCTTCCTGCCAAAAGCCTGAATCAACACCACCATAGGAATCTGTAAGGATTTCCTGCAGTTCCAGAGACTGTTTTACCACGACCATTCCTGCCAAGCCTGATTCACACCAGAAGTCTTACCCAAAAGTCAGGTCAAAGCACTTTGTTTAGGTGTCACCCTTCAGTGAACGACTTAGCCTACCTCTACATCTGCTCTCCTTAGCTCAAGCAATCATTGTCCATGCTTCATACCTCAACTAAAGCCTTTATCTGTGGCCAGTGACCTAGAGGGAATACTGCTGGATTTATTAAGGAATGACACAGACACATGGTGAGGTTTGAACATTAGGGTCATTGTGGTTTCGTTTATCAGGGAATGTAAGTCAGGACTAACTCCTATTTCTGGCTCCAGGGCTCACTCTGGTACCTTGGGCAAGAACATTTAGCACCATGGATTGCCATGCATGTCCACTCTGACTATTTGGACTGGCAGGGAAGAATGGAGATTCTTACCTCTACAGGAGATCATCAAGGGTTAGTGTCAACCCAGCAGGACCCTGATCTGAGCCGGAGAAGCTCAGCACTGCTACAATACAAGTCACTGTAAATATTTTCATTATGCCCTGCATGGAGGCAAGTTCTGAAGAGATGTAGCAGCTGCAGCAATGCCTGTACCAGGCTGATCCACTGGTCCGTAGTTTCCCAGGAAATCACACTTCTTCACACACACCCACTTCCAGTGAAACGTGAGCCCAACAACATCTGAGTAACAGTTCAACTTTTGAACCTGTAGGAACAGGTACCTGTTCTGTAGGAGTAACCTTGAGCTCAGCACAAATATTTGAGGCCAGACTGAGGTGTTCAGCCTAGGCTCAGTCTCTGCTTTATTTATAGGTCACACCAGATTGGGAACAAAACATCTTTTAGTCCTTGTTATGTTCTTATTCAAACCAGCAAGGAGCTATGAATGAAACAAAAAATACAGTGAACTGCCATCTCCTTTTCTCCAATTTCTCTCTTCACAAGGAGTTTTCAGAGCATTTTTCTTTGTGATGCATATCCATGATAATGGCCAACTGCTACCTCTACACACAATATATCAAGAAATAACTTAGATTTTCTACTCACAAGTAAACGCAGTCAAGGCTTATTCAAAAAAGAGATTCCTTAGAGCAAACTATTTATGTATCAATAAAAGCACAGCAAAACCACATGCTAGGGAATAGACAGGAACACAGGACTGCTCAGCAAACTGATATTATTTCCTGGAGACAACTTGGATGCAGAACATAAGCCTTTAAAACACTTAGCCTTTACTGTTAGCTAGATATAAACTGCAAGAAACCAAGTCTGCAAATGCTATAAAGGACATATAAGTGGTCCCTTTTTGCCTAACAGGAACTGGTTTTAAGCCTAAAAACTGATACTTCACAATGCTACCATTTGAAATGTCTCTTCACCGACTCTAGTTTGTAAAATTAGAGGAACCTTGAAGAACATGATACAGGGAGCTGTGTCTATCTAACCATCAGCTTTCTGAGTTTGCCAAGAAGCTGAAGTAGGGGAGCAGATGATGTTAACAGTGTGAATCCACCTGGAAGACTCTACAGAACAGAATCTATCTACTAGTATAACCTGTGATTTGTGTTGTGAAGGAGGAATTGGGGACAAAGTCAAACAAAAGACATCATATTCAAGAAAAGTAAGATGCTGAATGAGAAGCTTTGATCCTATTTAAGGTGACAGAAAAAGTGCCAGGATTTCCTATTCTAACCATGAGATGAATAATTATAATATACCCTTGCCAAGGGAAAGATTAATGCAGTAAGGACCACAGCAAATGGCTGTCAGAGCTGAACAGTCATTACACCAGAAATGGTCTCAGAAAAGAGAAAGTAATCTAAATTCTTACTGCCCTTCCACTCAATGCAGGCATAAGAGAGACAGCTGCAGAGAGGCTGCATGCCAGGGACAGTAAAACAAATTCAAGAAAACAATCTCACCTTATCTTGAGATCTTTTCCTCAAATGTGGTGCATATTGCATCAACAAACACTAGGACAAGGTGTTTGTGCAAGGCAGTACAGAAAGTAGATATTAACAGAACAGAAGATCACTTCATCTAGCAGGGAAAGGCTTCTCCCTCTTTTCAGACAGCCTGGTGAGTTTAAGGACAGGCAACATGAGATGCAAGCCAACAGAGTTCCCCTCTGCTGTGGCATGACAGCTCCATTTTCATGATGGGATTCCACAGAGTCTTTACTGCTGCAAAGAAACACTAAACTAGTTTATGCCTCAGTCACACACCTGCACTCACCACTGTGGCCATGTTGGACATTTTGCAGCTGCACACAAGGTGATTTCACAGAGCAGGGTTAGAGCATTTCAAACTGTCAATACTTCCCATAATGAACCATACTACTTGTATAAACTAGGGTTGAATTTGTTGCCAGAATAAAGGAATCCAGGTTATTTGTGCTGGCATAAACCGAATCCTTTCTTTTCCAACCTACAGTCTCCTATGTTCCTCAAAAGAACAATCACACACAAAGTACAGGAGAGCACAGAAAACTTCCTTTCTTAAGTCAGGTAATTGCCACCAAGTGACCTAATGGTGAACAGTACAGAATTATTTTGCTTAACAGAATATAATAGAAATAGAGTTGTTTCATATAACCTTTCAGTCTTCAGTGCTGTAGTTAGGTCCTCTATTAATAGAACTGTCAGAAAGTGTACTCATGCCTGAACTGACATCAGGTACAGAAAGTTGAGTGAGTGAATTTAGTGCTGGCTTAACTGACATTGTGAACAAAGCCTACTTTTTATTCCTGAAAGAGAAATACATCCACAATAGTGTCACTTCCCATCAGCACGCCTGAATTCCAATCTGGGTAACTGTCTCTTAGCATAATAAGTTTACAAAATGCACTTGCACATGATAGTCTCCTATGGATAGATTGTTTTTGAAGATTGAATGAACCTGACTGAAGCAATAGAAAATACAAATACAAAATACATTTAGGAATTAGAGTCAGCCTACAAAGGAGAAAGGCTTTCACAAAGACTTTCCTTGGCTAAGGACACCCTTATGAGATGAATTTCAGTAATGGTATCATACACTATGGGTTGTCTTCTGTCATCCCAGTTTAATCTTTGAAAAGGACACAGATTTAATCAGAACTGCAAGAATATCTGGGAATAGTATTCTGATTAATTGTACTAGCACTCTAATGAAACTCTCAGACTGCACTGGGCCTTCCAAATTGGAGCACAGGAAATGACGTTACCTTTGCTCATTCTCTTTCCGTTTGTTGCAAGCCAATTTTGGTGTTCCTAAAATGAAGCTTTTGTAGTAGAAAAAAAAAAAATTTAAAATTCCTTTTTATAAAGGAGTTGTACATTTTGGCAAACTGATACAGGATAAATTCCTTTGTATAATTTCTTTCTGCAATAGAGCAGGGAGTTTTCTGCTTATTATCACTAGTAATAATGCTTCATCCAATTAGCCTGAAACTGCATTTACTTGAGAACTGAAATGTAAAATCAGAGAATCCAATGAAATGCTTAAAGCAGAGGAGGAGCAGAGCAGCCCATATGTTTTATTTTAGAATTGCACACACCTATTTACCACAGTATATTTTTCACAGTCAAATGTGAGACTACAGACAATTTGTACTTTTGTCAGGCTTCTCCTGGCAATTTACTTAGTTCCTTGGGATAAACTATCTTAATTTTTAGCTCTTTTCCTCTGCAGTGCCTGTCCTCAGACTTGTAGTTATCCTTCAAATGCCCTTTTCTGCAGGTTTTTGCTGGAGATCCACACCCAAGCCTAGGGATACACTAATGCAGGAAAGCCCCTTCGCCTCATAAGTGTAAGGGTTGATTTAGGCCTTTTCTCTCTCTTTTTCTTCCCTGGGCACACCCTCAGTGCAGTAGCACAGTGCTCCAAAGCATCCCCATCATACACAGAGACGAAAATGTACATTTTGCAGCAATCCTGTGTGAACAACTTTTACCTGGCAGCTGGCAACTCTTTTAACCTGTTCTGTTCAGCTGCCTTTTTTAGCTGCTCCTCAAAGCCTCCCATACTTAGTGGGTCGGAAGATGGCAGCAGCCTGAGGGCCAGCAGGGCTCTGAGCAGACACTGTCGATGAGGGCAGATGTGTCTCGGCACAGTCTCATTCCACGCCCTGCCATTAACAGTGACACCTTCCACCATCCCAGCTTGCTCCAAACCTTGTCCAGCTTGGCCTTGGACGCTTCCAGGGATCTTGAGGCAGCCACAGCTTCTCTGGGCAACTTGTGACAGGGCATCGCCACCCTCAAAAGGAAGCATTCCTTCCAATAATGCCCTTCGTGAGGGCCTTTGCGGATCCCACAATCATTAGGGCTGGAAGGGCTCTCTGGAGATCACCCAGGCTAAGCCCTGCCACGGCAGGGTCACCTGGAGCAGGTGACACGGGAAGGTCCAGCTGGGTTTGGCATTTCTGCAGAGAGGGAGACCCCACGCCCTCCCTGGACAAGTGTGTCCCAGTGCTCTGCCACACTCAGGTAAAGAAGTTCTTCTTCAGGTCGAGGTGGAGCTTGTTGTGCTTTAGTTTACGGCCCTTTCGTTTCTGGTCCTTCGTGAGGAGATTCCCCTCGTGAAGGGCTCTCCTTCCTCCCCGCTAACTCAGGCTCGACTCGGGGAGGAGAGGCAGGGACCTTCCCAACATGGCGGCCAAGCACGGCTCCCGCCTCCCCGCCCCTCAGCCGCTCTCAAGATGGCGGCGCGGAAGGGCCGGCGGCCGGCCCGGGTGCGCCTGCGCGGGCCCGAGTGCGGTGAAATTCCTGGCGGGGGGAGCGGGAGGTGGCGGCGCTGAGGGCTCGGAGCAGGAGGCGGAGGGCGGCTCGGAGCCACGGCCGCGCTGCCCTGCCCGGGAC
>VZRX01008759.1:39077-66696 GCA_013398075.1 Notiomystis cincta | reverse complement strand
GGGCGGGGGAGCGGGCGGGACCGCTGCGGGGGGACCCGCGGGGAGAGGTTGGGGGGGTCCGCCGGGGGCGAGAGGGCGGGACGGGCACGGGGGAGGAGGAGTTGGGGACCGGGCCGGGGGGACGGACGGGGCCGGGGTGCTGGGCCCGGAGCGGTGGCGGAGGGGAGCGGGGGGTCAGACGGGCTCGGTGTCGCCGCGCCCCCTCCCTTTGTCCCCGGGCGGGCGGCCGAGCTGGCCCGGCCCGGCCCCGCCGAGGGGACCCGCATGCGCGGGGCCGCACAATGCGGCTCCATGTGTGCGCTGCCACACTTAAAGGGAAACGAGCCGGCAGCGTTCCCTGCCTCCCTCCCCCACTCGCACATGTTCGCCGCATCCTCTGCCTGCTGGGCCGGGATACGGCGATCCGCTCGAGGAAGCGTCCGGGTCTGCCCGGTACCTTGGGAGAATCGGGTCGCCTTTTTCGTCCCTTACGAATTTTTAAATTGCTTCGTACCCGCTTAAGGAAATGTGTGCCAGGTGTGCCTAAACTCGGGCAATTACAGCGCTGGCTGGAGTTGGCCGAGTAGCCATACAAAGGGACAGGGTCTCTGAGTGGCACAGGAATTCCCCGAGGAGGATTTTGGCCCGAAACTTCAGTTATTGTCGTTGAAAGCCTAAGGGTGGAAAGCAGCATTGTTAGCAGTAAGGAGGTGAGGTTGCATAACCTGGTATAGCGAGCTGGATGGTGTGCTTGTGTATCTCCGGCGCTGTTTTCTGGGTTTGGTTGATGATCAGTTTGAGAAACTTCAATATGGTTAACTGCTAGCACAGAAAGTGAAGCTCTTCTAAAAAAAATAACAAAATCTCATACCGTGGCTAAAAATCTCGTACTGTGGCCTTAGTCCTGAACATCAGTATGCACCTGTTAATGCCCTGGTAAGTGCTGAAGTTATTAGTGACACTCACTGAGGTGTCTGCACGTTCAGATAAGCTAATAACACCTCGGTATGGGCTTACTGCAGGAGCTCCAGGCTGGATGGGATATGAAGCTTCTCTCTCCTATATATGATCCTTTAAGGGAAACAACAGTGTCGAATAGTTGCTTTCTAACTTGATAAAAACAAGCATTTGGTAACCTGGAATAGTTGTTCAGCTGTCTGGAATTTCTCTTTTAATCTGCTAATTGTGCTCCACAAAAGAAAGTTGGACATTTAGCTGAAGTCTCTTAATAGTAAGTATTCAGCTTCGGTGGTGTATTTTTTTTATTCTTGTCTTTTGAGGTCTTAAGATCTTGTGTAAGCACAGACTGGTTGGATATATAAGTAGATTTGTAGACTACTAGATCTAGGGGTTGACTTCTGTTTAACTTTCTGCTCGCTCTTATCTGAAGGCTTTATGTGTACTGGTTAAATATGGTGAGCTTTTCTAGTTGCCCCTGTTACTGATTCAGCTGTACTGACTGCAGCCATTTGCTTGCACCATGCAGCTATTATGGGAGTTTTGTGTTTTAAGTAATATCAATACCTTTGGTATCCCTTTACGTGTACTAAAAAAAATTGAAACTGTATTAAAAGTGACTTTGAGTGTGCATGAAGTATGGGTGAGCACTGAAGAAGAGTTTTGAACTGTTCATAAGTCTTTTGTGGAATAACTGACCTGAGAAAGTTATCACATATGGAAGAAACTATTTTCTGTGTGACATCTGAACTGAGCTGGCACGGGGCTGTCTCTGGTTTTTCTGGTGTCGGGCTGCTTGAAGTCGCAGTGCAGAGGCTGAGCTTCGTGATCTTCCTTCCCTACTGCTGACTGTCTTCCAAGTCTCAGCTGCTCCAACGTGTCCCTTTGTTTATACCCATGCTGTTTCTTCTACCTCAGACCAAAAGTCACCACTCTGCCCTGGTGGGACTGATATTCAGTCTCTCTGCTCCGCAGTTTTTGCCTGTATGGAGTGTGGCGAGTTATGGGGGTGTACCTGGTGGTTGGGTTTTGGAGAGCAGTAAGCAGACAGTTGAGTTATGTGATCTAAGCTAATTTAAATTGCTTTGGCTCATTCATTTGTGCTTCAGTAATGACAAGGGTTCTGAAGTTGAAGCAAGACATCCAGAAATGAAGGGAGGTTGAAGCAAGACTCTGAAACGTGTACAATGCTGGAGCAGTTGAGTGGTATAAAAATGCTTTAATGGTGAGACCCTGGAGATCTCTTTTCGATGCCAAGAAGAAAAAACAATGTCAGGAGGAGGGAGGAATGTTAAACAGTAGTTCTCAGAGTGGCTACCTGTTTGGTCCCCCATATGCTTTGATTCTTAATTTTGGGCAAATGAAGTGTCTGGCATGGAGCCCTTTAATGAACTGTTTTAATTGCTGAGTACTTTGTCACAGTATAGGTCAACTGATGAGGCTGCTGATTGTCAGTGTGATGTAAAACAGTGGGTCTTACCAAACAAAGCAAAACTTGAGAACATAACCTGTAATTGCTCCAGTAAAGCATATGAAGACAGACTCCTTTTTTTTTTTTTTTTTTTTTGAAAGCAAGCTGGCTTGTAACTTGAGCAGGGAGCTGGTACCACAGCACCACGTACAACATGCTTGTGTGCTTCAGTGGCATGTTCTGGATACTGATAATGCTCCAAGAGAAGGGACATTCAATAACACTCACAAAATATAACTTCAAGTTACGTGTGGGTTATTTTTTAATCTCCCAAACTCTGTGTGGCTTCACAGTGCCTTTGCTAATGAAATACAGAGCTGGATCCCCAGGGACTTAACGTTGTAGCAGTTTTTATATTGACATGTGCTTGCCCCCATTTAGGCACAAGAACAATTCAAGGTAGTAAGAACTTCGGGTAGTTTTTATGGGTTTGGTTTTTTGGGGTTTTTTTAAGTCTTAGGGAAGTGATGAGTTGGGATCTCTTAATAACAAAGCAATTTAAAAAGGATAATCTAACTAGAGCTGGAAGATTAGGTATCTATGGATATCTGTAAAATTAAATGCTATTCCCTCTCAAATCAACTTAATTGTAAGCTGTAGCAGCATCTGGAAATATCTTAAAATTCAACCATATTTGTTCTTACTTTTTTAAGGAGAGAGGCACTTTGTGGGCTGATAACAATGTGAAATAGAAGCTGTGACCTGTCTGTTTCTTCTAGGCAAGGTGCAGGAAAGACTAAAAGAACAAAAAAGGTGCCTCTGCACTTCAAAAAGAAAAAAAAGTCTGCAGCAAGTATGTAGATTGGTGTAGCACTGGGTTAGCAGAGTTCACCCCTCAGGGGAGCTCATGGAGGATAAACTGTTCTTTTTACAGCCCCAAAAAGTTTATGTTCTTTGAAAAGAGATGCAGACAACAGGGTGTAAAGCTTCTTTTCCAGTCTCCAGAGCTGTCAAGCCCAGAGGTTCTGCAGACTGAGGTATGTCTCTGAATACTTTTATTTCATCTTTCTGCCAAATTCTTGCTGACACAGAGACTTTAGAGTAGGCAGACTTGTCTAGTTCAACCAGCAAAATCACATAGGGAGGATGCAGTTAAATCAGTAGTGCACAGTGGAACTAGAAGTGCGAGTTCTCTTTAACATAAACATGGAGCATTGGAAATGGGAGTAACCATGCCTTTGTTGGTTGAAGTTGAGCTGGGTTGTAAATAATCTCCAATTTAGGATACAGAAAAAGCCACACTAATGTTTTTCTTAAGCATGAGAAACATGGCATTATTTCAGTTTAAAGTGTATACAGGTTCTATTTCAAAGCAGAAATGTCTAATTAAAAACTAACAAGTTGGAAAATTGTATTAAATATTTAATGAGACAGTTGAACTATTTTTACTTTCTTCTGTGAAGAATCTTGCCATGTAATGTTGAGCTAGTTGAGTTTTTGGCAATTAGATAGGACTTAGTTTTTAAAACCTCTATTTGAGTAGTGAATGGAGAGGGAATTCCACAGTGAAGATCACATTATACATCAAAGCTGATGTATATTCTGGGGTGGCTGGTGTATAAGAAACCTTTGTTTACAGTTGAGCACTGGCTTACTCTAAGTTTGTCTGTGAGAGTCACTAGATTGCCTGTTAGGAAGGTAGTTCTGTTCATATGGACAGTAATACTCTGTATTATCCTGAATAATTAGGACTCCAAGGTCCTGCACAAGTAAAACATAGCATTTTGAGTGGTGCTGAAATTATGAACACCCCTGCATATTTTTTTTAGAACACTCTTTCATGTTTTTAGATAAGCATCAGTTTTTTTGCTCTGATGCTTTTTGGGGTGCTTAGGAAAACATGTTGTAGCACTCAACCTTAACCCCCTGGCAGTGTAGGGCCTCGTTACAGCAGATGAGATAATTCTGGTTCTTGTGAGGTTGTGCTGACAGAATTATCAAAGGTCCCTTTCTCAAGCTGACTTTATAGACAATATCATTGCTAAAACACAGGCTTTGCTCAGACTCCAGTCGCTACAACAGCACAAGCAACCTGAATTTCTGCTGCACTGTAAATAACATGATAAATATGACTAATGGCAAACTTTGCCTGCTACGTGTTAGTTTTCCAAATGTTTCTCTTGCAGAAATAATCTGAACTTTGCATCTTCAAAGAAAAGAAAATTTGTAACAGCAGCCACCAGCAAAAATTCAGGGGTGCTGGCAGTTTTGGAAAGGGAGGTTTTGCTAAACCCCAGAATAGAAGGGCTTGATGACTCAACCAGTTGCTTGAACAGGATGAAGCAATAACCTGCCTCAAGGAGTCACTGCTTTGGCTCTGCCTAGGTCAGTTTACTAATCTTTCAGGGAAAGAACCAAACTTATCATGAGCTCTTAGTTCTTTCCTTCTCTGCTCCCTCCAAACAGGGCATTTTAAGTTACACCAAAGGGCATATCTGGATCTGGCAGTAGAGTGATTTATTCCTGTTTTGTTTGAGAATAGTGGAATGGGAGAATGTTGCTGGAAGTAAGGAGCAAAATTAATACCACTTGAGAAAATACTTTCATCAGAATTTCTGCTTTGTTGATAAGAGCTTCATTTAAAGATGTTAAATCATGCAAAACCAACTGAAATGTCTTGACTTGTGTGATTAATACTGATTCCAACTTCAGTATTGTAGCTATTTGCTGCAGAACTGCAAACTAAGGATTTATTGATTTGCTATATATATTTGTTTAAGAGAAGCTGGTAGGGATAAATCAAGTAGAGTAAATGGTCTTCAGATGAAACCACATGTTGTAATTATAGCTGATTCTGCTTTGACTTTTCTTTATATTGAGATTTCTTTTTAATGCAAGACAGACTTGGAAAAATACGTGCATATTCAACTAATACAGGATTGCTTGGTCCCTTCTGTGGTTGGTTACAAGTTGGTTTTTAGTTCCCTCAAAGCCCTATGTTAAACAGTTTGAAAATAAGTGACCTTTGTAGATGAAACTTACTTGCCTCAAGTAGACATTCTGCTAAATTTTCTTCCTGTAGTGTGTTTAATTAACCTCTGTTTTGATCTAAAATACAACCGTTTGTTCCCAGCATAGAGAAGGGGTTCTAATGAAGTGGAACTGATCTGAAAGGTGGCTGCTGTTCTGAAAGCAAGAACTAACCAAATACTATAATGAGTGTGCAGGCTTGGGTGCCTGGAAAAAGGAGAGCAGGTGGGTTGGGTAAAGAAGAGGGCATGTGACTCCTGAAACTCTCCTGTCCACTTTTTGTTCCAGTGTATGGGAACAGAATCAGGGCAACACTTCACTGGCAGGCAAGTGCACCTGCTCTGTACTTTGGTTTCCAGTGGTGAGGGGATATCTGTGTGGACATCTGTCAGTGTCTGGTCTTGATGAGATCTTTCACTTACAGTCTCTAGCTTGAGTTTTAGGCCACCCTCCGAGCGTAAATGTTCATATTTGCTTTTCTTTCCTACCCTCAAGTCCAAGGCATATCAGCTGGAGCAGAGATCAGATATCCAGACCTTGTAAGAACACTAAGTATAGCAATCTAATTGAAATAAGGTTTCATAAAAATAACTGCTCTCTTGGACAGAAATGTGAGCAGTTTTTGCACAGATTTAGAATAATAATAAAGACTTTTTGATAGAAACCCTCTGTAAAGATTTCCACATACAGTCTTCTCTGTGTTTGGATTGTTAAGGGAAAGGTATTTCCGTGCTGTCATCATAACACCTCATAGGTCAAGCTGGCTGTTTTTTTAGCCGGCTGGCACTTGGTGCTGATCTAGAAGATGGTGCTGTCAGGAGTCATTTAAAGGAATGTCTTAAAACAATTCTGAATAACAATGTGGCTCAAGTTAAGAACCTGTTATTCATATTATAAGCAGGAGAGAAAACAAGCTGGAAAATTGTTCTTGACTTGCACAACAACTTATGCATATGACAAGGAAAGCTCCTGATGAACTCCTCAATGTTAACATCTCCCTGTGGCATAGGCATGCCATAGAGACTTTTCAGTGGATTTCTGATGGTGTTCTGTTCTTTTCTATGAACCATACACATCCTAGAACCCTTGGCTCTGTGCAGCAGTGCTGTTTCATGATTAATGTGTACGTGACTGCTCAGAAGACACTTGGATAAATTTTCTTTTTTTTAGCTTTAGTGTGTTGGTAATTTGCAAATAGCTTTTAAGAAGTTCATGAACTTCCCCTGTCCATGGTAAACTCAACTGTATTAGTGGCACCTAGGATGACACCTGTCTTGCCAAATTCCAGCAACTGTGTACAGTAGGCATCTGAAACTTGTAGTGTCCTTTTGTAGGTGAGAGAAATAAGTGTGTGTAGAGCATGATTCATCTGACCTGTTTTTGACACCTGCTTTGGGATGAGATAATTATGGTGTCTCAGAAACTACTTACCCTGATAAGATCTCTTGAATGCTGCTGCGTGTGACCATCTCAAATACAGACACATGCAGATACCCACTGAATACTTGTCTAACTCTTAAGAATGGAAACAGACATCAAACACAGAGGACAAAGTGGAGGTGACATTTCTGTTACACTGAGTGTGACAGATGAATGTGGCTCTGAGCTGCACTTGACTCTATGGGCAAAGCACTGAATATTCCCTGGTGACATAATTCCTTCCTTTTACATTTGGGTTTCAAAATCAGGGCTCTTCCAATTCTTTTTACTATCCTGGTTTTTCCTTTCCTCTTAACACTTCCCCTCAAAATTCAGAACTTACTGGGAATGGTTTTGTTGTGGTCTTTGGTAAAAGACCTTGTTCAACCTCGATTTTTAACCTGGGTGTTGTAACTGTGCTGGATTCTGATGGGATACACAGCATGCTTCTAGCAGTCTAGTCAAAGAAGACTCTTCAGAAAACATTTGATACCTGCCAAAATTGCATGACTGATAGTGATTTGAACATATATTCTGAACTGCTGAGGAGCTTAATTCTGGAAACATAACTTTCAAAACTTCAAACAATACCATGACATTCAAAGGTTTTCATGATGAGTATGATTTGTATTTCCAGTGATTCGTACAGGAAAGTAATTTGAGCACCACATTTGTTTTGAAAGAAAAGATTTGTGGGCTTAGTAGGCACACTGTGGTCCACAGTAACTTAAATGCCTGAGTTTAGATATTTGCTTAGTGGCAAATGCATTGAGGAAGGGGAAACAGACCTTCCTCCTGTAGCGAGGGATGTTGGAAAAGGACTGGTTTGAGTGTGTGTACACAGAAGGGTCCATGTATGAAGAGTGAAAGGAAATGCCTCAAAATAGGTTGTGACTGTTCTTGCCTGTCTTTAGGACTCTCAGGTGAAATGGTGCATGGGAACAGACCGTGGGCTGGGCAAACTGGGTTGCCAGGTTAGATCAGTTGCTGGGTATCTGTGCTCTGATTGAGACTGTCTAAGAGCTGGTTTTGAGACCCGTGAGAGAAATCTAAAGGAGCATTGACAGTGTATACTGATGTCCACCTCCATGAGTTTAAGGGATTATGGGGAGCTCCTTAGGCAGTACCAAAGACCTGCAAGCTCCTGGTTGGTGTGCTAAGACTCAGTTTTCCACTAAATAAGTAACATGAACTTCCAATTGTCTGTCTCCAGGTATGCCCTGACTCCTATGACCATGGAGCTACAGAATATACAGAATCAAGAAAGTAAATTTTTAGCTTAATTCTAGAATAATGTGATACCTTTCTAATAAAGGGATTTCAATCTCTATTTACTCAAGTTTCTCTGGTACCTTAATCCTCATACCTGTAGTGGCAGTTTTGGGAACTTTGGGCTAGTGCTGTTCTCCACTTGTTTGCAAAGCTGAACTGTGGCCATGGCTAGGAATTTGACTGGGAATAAAACCAAAAATCAAACAAGAAATCTCCAACCTTGTCCTCTGCCCTTTCAAAATCTGCTTCACTGTACAAATCTATGGAAGACCACAGGTATAGCTGAGGAGATGGCAAGTGAAGCAGTACACAAAGGTGTGGGGCACTGCACTGAGATACAACTTGACTGTTAATGCTAATTGTGCAACCCTTAAAAATTGTCTGAGCTTGGAGAATTTGATTTATACAAGTCTGAAATGCTGCCCTTATTAAGAGGGAGTGGTGTGTGGAGCACTGGAAATTAGTTAGTTTCCTGGCTAAAGTCAAACCTGAAGCCAATACTGAAATGGTTGGTAGAATCTCTGCTTAAGACAGGTTTGTCTTTACCACTTTTGTCTCCCTTCAAAATCATTTCAATGTCCTTCAGAGACTTAATCTGTTCTGTCTTATTTGTCACTCCCACAGTGGCTATCAGGAGTGTGTGTGTATTTTGTGCTACGTTTTGTCTGAGCTTCTTGGATGAGCTTGTGGAGCAAGACAGAACATGATGAAAGCAGATAATATGGAGAGCTTGGGGAATACATTTCCACATAGAGATCATGTTACTTTATCATCATC
Source organism: Notiomystis cincta (assembly GCA_013398075.1). Classification (NCBI taxonomy): domain Eukaryota; kingdom Metazoa; phylum Chordata; class Aves; order Passeriformes; family Notiomystidae; genus Notiomystis; species Notiomystis cincta. The sequence continues at coordinate 57,851 of VZRX01008759.1, read as the reverse complement.
TCAGCCCTAGTTCTATAGAATCCGAGATGTGCAGTTAGGTCCTGCAGGCAACACAGTTTTGGAAATCCTAACTGACCTCAGTGAGGTAATAGGGCTATATGGAAATCACAGTGTGGGGTACAGAGAAGAGGGTTTTCAGTGTGAACAGTTGTTAGAAGCTCCTGGACTGGTGCTGAGCCTCACAAAAAACAATGAAGAGAACACAAGCCTAAGGTGCAGGAGATCCAAAGTGCTGATATGGCCTCTTGCTCTGAGAGCTGTGCAAGCCAACTGCATGGTTTATCCAGAAGCCTTAGCCAGGACTTGGGCTCCCTAGTCTGTTTATCAAGTGGCTGCACAAAACTCGAACACTGTGTATCTTACTAAAGAGGCTGCTAATAAAAAAATACAGGAGCTCTTATTTTTGAAAGCTTTGTACCATAATGGAGTTTAAAATACTCAGAGTTCATATGCAGTGGCTGGCTGGGTGAGACATGAGGCTGAAAAGTTTGGATGCCATACATAGCTGTTCTGTGGAGCTATGGGGCTCATTCTGCTTAGTCATTTTTGTTGATGCTGTTTTGCTCTGGGATTGGTGAAGTCTCTTGGCTTATATAAAGGCAGTTTGAGTGAGTGTGGGAACATCAGTAGCTTGATGTAAACTAAACACTGACACTGGAAGTGCAGCCATGGTACTGAGATGGCTTAAGGCAACGGTAACTTAGTTCTGCTTTAGTAAGAGCTAAAGGGACAGACAGTATGTTGTGTGGCAGATCATGTGGAAAGGGAGCCATGAGGCTTTAAAATCTCTTCTGGATTTTAACAACTCTGTTGGATTATGGGCCTTTAGTCTTCCTCGCCTCCCAAATCAGGTATTGGATTTAATCCCAGGTTCAGGACTGGGATTAAAGGAACTGAATGTCTAATTTATAAGCAGACACTAGATTCTGTTCCAAGTATGTTGCTGCTTGGCAGCTGTCCTTGTGTGTGCTGCTTTGGCTGTCAGCTGCTGCTTGGTCTGTAAAGGCTCTACCTGAAACTGCTTCTAGACTGAGTGTAGGAATGTTTTGGGGTTTTTTTTTCTTTTACTGGGTAGAAAAATGCCTCAGAAATGCTAAACCACAGACTGTAATACATAGTAGTAGCAAGTAAATGGCATTTAGTTAGGCATGGACATGATGGAAATATGTTAATGTACTCATTTATGTTTAAAAAGTACAGCATATCTTTAGCTGAACAAGAAATCTCAAAGTAAAGCTGTTGGAAAAATAGCGTGAAACGATCCAATTCCTCATAGGTGTCTGGCTTCTCTGCTTTTCCAGGACTTGTAGGGCAGTTCTTCAGCAGGGCTTTGTAGAGGACCTGCACTAAGAGCGTGTTCCCCTCTCCCTGCCTGGAGAAGGGATCTGAATCCTTTGCTCTGTCCACATGTTTGTCTAGGGAAGCTCCTGTTCAGGCTGCAAGCAGTTAAGTGCTGTGTTTGGTGGGGACTGACAGGCACAGGGAGCAGGTGTCCCCTGCTCTGGGTGCAGCATCAGTGTCACTCGGTTGGTGGGCAGTGACACCAGCCTGGCACCAGCCCTGTGTGACAGAGCCGGGTGTGTGTGTTTGTGTGTGTTCCTTTCGTGCCCTGCCTGCACTGCTATTCCTTTGGGATTTTGGTGCATGGCTTTCACTACTGCGTGAGGCTCAAGTAGTGAAGAGAGAGGCAAGGGACAGGTGGTACTACTGGTTAACCTTCCTGATATGTAGCACTGACTATATCCAGGGAAAAAAACAAAGCCAAACAAACCTTGGACCTTGGCGTTGGCAGGTTTTAATGAGGAGCAGCTATTGGCTAGCCATGGTAAAGCAGCCAAGGATGATGCTTTTCATGTCTCAGTGCAGAACTTTCCTGAGACTTCCTTTTTTGTCTGCCTACCAGCCATGTTGTTTAACTTAGCATAAATAATCTGGATGGAAAAGCTCATTTTTAAATTGCTGTTAGTAATTCTGCATGCCTCTTGTGGAGAAGGTGTATGAGCTTATATTCATTGTTTTTCCTCAGAGTATTTCTGCAATCAGCAGCTGTTTGAGCCATGCTTCAATACTGCTGTCATGGAAGGAAAATAACCTTTTCACAAGCTGAGACTGATGCCACCTCCTGTAAAAGAACTAATGTGCTCATTTGCTTTATAGGCAACATCCGCTAGCCAAACTTCTTTAACTGCTTTAACTGAAGAGTTTTGTTAATGATTATCCCTTTCATACAGTTTACAGATGTTCTGCTTTGAAGGAGTTGGCATCCAGGAAGATTACTCCTCCTCACAAGTTCTCTTGCAATATAGTGCTACATGGTCCTAGGTGTGAGTTGGAGTGTAAGAGTTGTCTTTCTTTGGGAAGAAATACACAAAAAAGGGTTTGAACTACTTAAGGATAAAGTTGTTTGAGGCTGAGACAGATGTAGAAAGAAATTGAAACAGCACACATGAAGAAATAGAGGAGAAAATGTGAATATTTGCTTTAGAAATAGTGTGGCATATTTAAATAGGGAGAAACATTCTGAATTTTTTCAGTCTTAAGTTCTGGCAGTCTTTAAAGTCTTATCAGTGATAACTTGAGAACAATAAAGAAGCTAAATGTGAGGAGTTTGTGTTACAGCAGCTCACACAGAACTCGGCACAAATCCTTTCTCTGTGGACATGCAGAAGTGCTGGGACTTGTGTTTCACAGACTTAAATTCAAGTTTGAAAGTCTTAGGTGAGATACTCAAACCTAGCATTCTGACTTCTGTAGTTATTATGGTGGGTATTCTGTATTACAGTAGTAACCATATGTGAAAGGATGACGTAAATGTCCTGAGCAGAGATGGCTTTTTTTTACAAGCAATAGGCAGGTTTTTTTTAGTGAAATCAAGCATGAAAAGGCAGGTTATATTCAACTACTGATGTGGTGGAACTTTTAATAGACCATGCTGAGGAAATGTTGGTGTTAAAGAGGTGGTAAGGGACTGGTGAAGGTCTCTCTCAATGTGAGATGCTCACCTAGGCTATCTGCCCTTTCAGCTAAGATTAAATAGTTACTCAAGCTTGTGTAGCTGTTTCCACAAAGTTTCATAGATGACAGAGTGTGAAAACTGATTTGCTTAGAGGAGGCATGGCCATGCTGTAGCTTTTGGGTTGGAGGTTTGCATCTTGGTTAGAGAGCCTGTGAATGGTGCCTTTTCTTTCAGGCATTGTCTGGAAAAACATGGTTGGGTTCAATACTCAAGTCTTTGTCCTGCACCTTGAGGACTGGACCTCACTTCCTGATTACTCCCTTCTGAGTAGCTCCTAGGAAAACCCCTTTCAGTATGTTCCTTGAGATTTTAGAACTGAGTCATCTTTGTGGATAAGTTTGACTAAATTAGCAATGACCAAAGTCGATGTTCCTGCTGTCTCCCTCTTCAGGACCTTGGTTCTTTATGTGAGCTGAGCACTTTATTTTCCCTGTGTGGACTTAAGACTCCCCTGTATAGGACTTGAATTGATTCTTCCTGCCTTTTTCAACCACACTTTAAACAAATAGTTCAGAACTTAACTGGCCACCAGTGATTGCAAGTTTATTGGGAAAATCAGTTTGGACTTAAGGGCAGCTTTCTCTCCAGAAGGGTACAAGGTTCTCACTTGAAGTTCCTCTGCATGTGCCTGAGGGCATTATAAGGCCCTCTGAACTTAAGTCTTTGTAATGCTGAGAAACCAACACAAATTACAGCTTTGGGTTTACAAAATGGGAATATGTACAAACTGTGCTGTGGAACAGAACAATGAGGACTGCATAGTGTCTGACAGGTTGTAAAATAAATACAGAGTTTTTTTCCACAATAACTACCATTCTTAATTTAATCTGGAAATTACTGACCAGTTGAAAGCATAACTTTTTTCCCCCTTCCCAAGATCTATCAGGACTTTGTATGTGCTGTTGGAAATGCTGGACGAAGAATTTGAATTTGGCATAAATATGGCATTTAATGTAATTTCTGACCCAAAGCTACCAATTAATAGATGTTCTCATCTTCCTATCCCCACCACTGGATTATAAGTAAAACTCATGTGAAGTGTGTAATTCCAGATCTTAGAGGTTTTTTTCCTGGAGCAGGCTGAAAACAAGTTCAATGGAGTCTAGACCTATCTGTGACTTGTGTGTAGCTATTTCCAGAGAAGCCTCTATCTGACAGTAACTGTATGAACACTGTACACCTAGAATGCTGTATTGCTTATCACTGATGGAAAAAACTGTGAAGCAAAAAGAAGAAATAAAAGCACAGAACCCCATACCTGAAGCATAGCAGCTTATCTTCTATGTTCTCTTGTACTAATTCAAAATACAGTAAATCATTTCTCCATAATTCACTGGCACAGGTCTCAAATGCTTTCAGATTCTGAAAAAAACAAACAATTTAAACCAAGTAGAATGTTACTTTTAAATAAAAACATTACATGACTTTAGTCTTCTGCTAACATTTTCTAGAGTTAAAGACAGACTTTAAGCTGGCTCCCTGAAGTTCTTGTAAAGCTTTTTTATTAGAAAGCCTGTTTCCTAACTGAAAGACTTGTTGGTGCCTTGTTTAGGAGACCATGTCCCATAGCTGTGTGTTGTTGTGGCCCTTTGCTCAGGGTGCACTCGGTGTATTTTAGGCTCAGACATGGCCCCAGCACTAGAAGTGTTTGTGGTGGGGAGCTGAGGGGACTCACCCAGACTGTGAGTCCATGGGCAAGGGCCAAATGTCACGGGGTTTTTTGGTCATGTATGGACACAGGAGCAAAACCAGCAAATGTGTATTATAGACACCTAAAATTACTCTTAAATTCTTTTTCCTACACAGAGCTCAACAAAAATCCAGTGGAAGGCTTTTCAGCGGGCTTAATAGATGACAATGATCTTTATCGATGGGAAGTCCTTATTATTGGTCCTCCAGATACACTATAGTAAGTACTGATACTTCTACAGAAATTTAACTGAACTCTGATTTACTAGTTCTAGTTTGCTCCTAGTGAATAGAAGCTAACCAAAACCTTTGTGCTAAATTAGGTAATGCTCTTCTGTTGTTAGCAGAATATGGGTAAATAGCTGGATTTGCTATGTGGAACTTCTAAACTGTTTTGCTCCCATGGGAAAAGGCAACACTGATCTCTTTGTACTTGTATGGAAAAGAGAGAATAGGTACACTTAGAGGCAGCTTCTGTTTTCTTTCACATGTAAGTAAGGCAGATAAAATGCAGTATTTGCTGTTACTGCTGGGAGGCTGTAGTTCAGCTGATAGTGCTGTGTTAAACCATTACAACTTCATGCTTATGATGGTAGGAAAGCAATCAATTCAAGTGAGATGTAGTTGGAGGAAACCACAGCAGTCCATAGAATTAGCTTCAAATCCTGTCAGTTTGAGATGGGAGAACTTCAAGTGTGACTGGACTAGTTCGGGGTGATCATCTGCTCAGTTTCTGGGGAAAGATTCTATGCCCAGGACAGGTCAGTTTAAAGTGTACTCCTGAAGATGAACTCTGTTCTCTTCATTAAGCAGTAGCAGAGGTAAATTACTGCTACAGAAAGCCTAGTGACATTTACTTGAGGTCAGTTTTGGTTGCAGCATTAAGTTGTGTATGTTGTTGGGCAGACTTGAAAGTATTTAAACCCAGTAATCAAATTGCTTGGCTTTTCTTCAAGCTCACTGCACTGTCATTCTCATGTCTTGCATGAGATAGTTTCTCCAGCTTCTGTTGACCTTTTCTGAACAGTCTTCTGGTTTTGTTATAGTCTCATGGCTATTTTATAAATATTGTCAATAAAGAAATGCTGCTTCTAATCGATTATCATCTTATGTGTTAAAAGTTGCAATAGTGTTTTTTAACTCCACTTTTATAGGGCTCTGAGCTCTTTTTGAGACTTTTTAAATAAGAAACTCTCTCCTGTTCCAGTCCCCATTGCTGTTTTTCAGGGTAGTATTACACTGAATCCTTCTTCCCAGGGCTGTTTGATAAGGGTGGTCTTACATAATAGTTTAACTTAAACAATTTTCAGACTTCAGTCTTATCCCTGGTCCCACTCATTTATTCTGAGTTTACTTGAAAAGACTCCAGACTTAGTGTGTTACTATACTGACAGAAACCCTTTTATCAGGAATATGGCTAAAAATGGCATTGATCTCCCTTAATTGACAGCTGTATTTCATTTACTGATTTCTAATATATAATCAGCTTAAAAGCTGTATTTATATGCAGTTGATATTGGGCACCCAGGGATGCCCTACAGCCTAGTGGCTTTAGGATCTGCTTTTTTATAAAGGGAAAGAAGGACTTTGTCAGGTTGAAAGGGTTTGACTGGTTTGGGACTATCAACAAATGCAATCTGGCTCTCCTTTGTCATGACATTATGGATGTTAAGAATTCCAGAAACATTATTTTACCTTTCCTGGGATGAAGGATTCTTTGGAAACTGCCTGCCTTTTCTATAACTTGTGAAAAAGAAATGCTGTGGGTTCAGATCCCCTCAGTTGCTTCAAAGAGCCAAGTTACTTAAAGGCAGTGCTTTTTGGGGTTGTTTTTTTGTTTGGGTTTGGGTTTTTTTTTTGAGACACTTGCTGGAAGTGCACCCCTTTGGTTAGTGGTAGTAAAACATGTTATTTTCTCAGTAGCTGGTGCTCTTTAGAGACTCATACTCCTTTACAAATACAGGAAAACAATTGCACTGGCCGGTTTTCTACACCAATTCTTTTGTCTGTGTGGCTGCTGAGGAGTAGCTTGTCACACTGTGCATCTCATGCCATCTTCCTTGGAACACTTTTTGTTCTGCCTTTGCAATTCCAAATTCTGTTACAACCTTCAGTTAGAAGAAATGACAGTAGCAGGACAAATATTACATTATTGATATTAGCAGAGTGTTCCATCTGTAAACCTTTCCATCTAATACAGGCCTTCACATTTTCTAAGAGGGACTATTCCTGGCCTGTAAGTCCACATAAAACCTGGCTGTCTCTTGTTTATTATTGTTTTCCAGTTGAGTGGATAGCTAATACAGAACATCTCACTGTCATGCCTGAGTCCCTTTAGTTTAGTGTTGAAAAGGTGGCATTGGATGTCTTTTTACATTTAATGCTCTAGACACAGCCAGAGCTTTCTGCAGTTTTTCCCTGGGGCTCACTGCTGCAGACTGAGACCACAGAATTAGGACTGAGGTCTGTTAACAGAGGAAAGTGGGTGTCTGCTGGGCTGGACTTGAGAAAGGCAGTTATTGGCAATACCTTTTTATTTCCTGTTAATAAATGTACTGGGAGGAAAAATGTAAGTTGTGATTCCAGATGGTAAATTCCATAGCAGTTTTTGATCCCACCCCATAGTTTTTCCCCTCTGGAACATCATCCTAGTTCTAAAAAAGATCATGCTGGGGAGCTGGCAGTATCTTGTGAAAGGATCTTCTCAGTGTAGAGACTCTTTACATTGCATATGGAAGTGTTGGTACTGTTAATTACCAGCACGCTAAGTTGTGTGAGGTGTAAACTTGGAAGATCAGTAAGTTCCGATCTTCAGCTTAAGCTTACAAGAAACTCTACTAAGATATTTTTGATTCCCCAGTGAAGGTGGTGTTTTCAAGGCTCATCTTACTTTTCCAAAAGACTACCCACTGAGGCCGCCAAAAATGAAATTCATCACAGAAATCTGGCATCCGAATGGTAAGAAATGTCAAAGTTACAATTTCTTTTTGCAATTCAGAACTAAAATGCAGTGAAGATAAATAGATACATTTCTGTTCATGTTAAAAATATGAGAAGTAATAACAATGGCAGAATTTTTAATAGTGCTGTTCTGAGAGCATAAAATACTCCTAAAGTATTTTCAGAAGCTGTTTGGAGTAGGTTCTTGCATTCTTGGTAATTGTTCGGGGATTTTTTTCTTCATTCTTTTTCCTAAGTGCAAAATTCTAGTCTGAGGAGAAACTTGACTTCTATACCTGCCTTTTGTTATACCTTCAAATATTTCACCTTGCTGTTACTGACTTGGCAGTTCGGTATAGAAGGCCCAAGGTTGTCCTCATTTAGTGAAGCATGAAAAGAAATCTTTTAGTCCCTCCTAAGGAGACTTCTCCGAAGGTCTCATTTACCTATGGACTGATGGAGACTGGATGGGAAGGTAAAATAAATTGGAAGATGGTTTTACTGGAAAAGAGAAATATTCTTCAACTTCAGAAACTGTAGATGTTGAAAGGTGGGAGGAGAGAGTGCTCCCATCAAAAGGACAAGGGAATATTTTAATGCTGTGTCAGTTTTAGCTCTGGAAATATCAGAGTACTTGTCAGGCACTTTCTAATTCCAGCAGTTTAAATCATATTTCAGTATGTTCCAGTAATATCCAGCTGATGCTGTTGCTGTGGAAAAAAAGTCACTCTCTAGTTTGCTGAACTTAACAGAAAAAGCTGTAGTGGAAGCCTGTCTCAATAAATAGTCTTGAGAGCTGCAGCATGATGTTAGACGGAGTCCTTCCTCCCTGTGTGCCCTCTCTGTCAGGAGCCCAGGCACATTCAGACTTCCACCAAGCCCTGTTTATTGCAGTTTAAGGTCTGCAATAGTTAAGTACTTTCCTTCTTTATAACATGTCTTCACTAACGTGTTTCAGACTAGCTGGAATGAAGATGAACAGTTCCATGACTGTCCTGAAGAAATGCCAGCATGTTGTTCATGACTGAAATATGCCTTGTTCTATTTTGTAGTTGACAAGAACGGCGATGTCTGCATTTCAATTCTTCATGAGCCTGGAGAAGACAAATATGGCTATGAAAAACCTGAGGAACGCTGGCTTCCCATTCACACAGTGGAAACTATAATGATTAGTGTTATTTCTATGCTAGCAGATCCCAATGGTGATTCTCCTGCTAATGTTGATGCCGCGGTAAGACTTGCCTTGGTCTGCCAGTTGTCTTCAATGTAGAAACCTTGCAATGGAGTTCTGTTTCTAGCTTAGCAAACTAACCTCAGGAAGAACCTTTTCTGTCACAGGCTAAGGCTACCTTTTCATTGGGAAAAGCAGTGATGTTGTCAGACTGAACTAATGATTAGCCTTAGGAAGTTTTTCACCTCTCTAGAACAGTCTTCCTGTCCCATGGATTTAGAGCAATAGGTTTGACTGTAGGTCTGTGCTCTGAGAAGGTACTCAAAAGCTTCACTGGGCATTTGGCCTTCACCTCAGCAGGAAGGGTTGTCCCAGACAAGACTGACTGGCTCAGGAGTGAGGGAAAATGGTCTGATTTACAGTCTTAAGACCAGGGTGAATCTGCAGGTGTAAATGAGATGCAAGTGTTTGATGCAGCAGTGTTCTGAGCATGGCCTGTGATGTGTGCATGTATAAACACAGCTATCAGCTCTGTAGAAGAGCTGTGTTTAGAGCAGAATAACAATGAGGCTGAGAACTCTTTGTGGTGGGGAGAGTAAAACGTCTCAGTTCTGGAAGTGCATAGGGGGACAGACTTCAGGCCACTCTCATCTGACATAACACTGACGTGCTTTGCAGTTCAGCAGTCAGTGTTGTCTTCTCACAGAAGAAAAGTTCTGGCTCTTTAACTGTGGGAGTGAGGAAAAAGGAGATGGGAGTAGTGAGATGCAGAGTTTTGTAAAGGAATGTTAACCTGCTCTGTCAGCCAAGCTATACCTTCCCAAAGTGGATGGGAGTTTAGTAGTTTCCTGGAGCCTTTGATCAGCTAAGTTGTGAGTATTTTCAAAGGTGGTTGAGCTGTGCTGAAAAATCATCATGGAACAAATTTAATGGGAAGAAAACAGAAAACAAACAAAAAGTTGTAGTGAACAATTTCCTCATTTAACCTTTTTAAGTGTTGAACCTCCCCTTTTTGTTTCATGTTACTGGTGGAAACAGACACCCAGGAAATACGGACATTTCCTGCTGAGAGCACCGGGAGGAGCAAGTTATTAATGAAATGCTAAAAGTGCAATTAGAATTCCTCAGTTCACAAACTCATGTATGTTGAATGTAGCTGGCTTAACCCTGGAGAAAGCACATGCTTTTAGCTGTGCTTGTCGCCTTCCTGACATGAGATATTTTCTATTGTGCCCCGCTCTAACAACTACTTCAGGAGTGGCTTTTTTATTTTTTTGTTTTTTTCCTTAGGAAAGTTAGACACAAAATTAATTTGCCTTAGGGTAAAGGTCAAAAATGAAAACAGTTTCTTCTAGCCCAGCATGAAAGAACAAAAAATCCAAATGTGACTGTGAAGATAGTGAGGCATCACTTTGGATACTAGAAACTATTTTTCTGACTCTGGCATTACATATTTCAAGGAATTTTTAAAGTGCTACTTGAGCAGTTGGCTTCTCCTGCTGGATTGTAGATCTCTTTATATTAGCAAAAAACATACTCATCAGGGTAATGAAGAATCAGCAGCTCCTGTGTTTACTACAGCAATAAAATTTGGCAGTTATTACAAGATACTGCTGTCATTAGTTTCTGCTTTTATGTGAGTCTAGTGCATAAGGTGTTACAGGCAGTTCACAGGATTATAGGAGCAGGAGATAGACCTGTTTTCTGGAAAAATGAACTATGCATGTTGGAGTACTGTCTCTTGGAGTGGGATTAAAATGAAGATCGGGAACCCAAACAAATACTTTGAAAAGCAAATAGAGCAGTTCATGACCTAAAATTACATTTTTGGAGATTCAGCTGTCAAAATGGAAACTTTGCTTGCTCTTCAAATCTGAACAATTCATAGAACTACAAATATAAAAAGTAGAAGCAAAAACTAATATTCTGAAGCTTGGAGGACACAAATTCAATGCTTTTCTTGGCCTTAAGCCATCTTGTGTAAGCTGTCCTGTGTCCCAATCCAAGGAACCAAATGTTTGCTGCATGAATTGCTGAAAAAGAACAGATTCATAAGTAGCCTTATTTGTGCTTTCACAGGAAGGTTAAGACATGCTGGGCTCTCCAATGTGCTGATTGTTTAAGTGAGCTTGGAGATGATGAATTTCAGGGTATGCCATTTATCACTCAAATGTACTAAAGCCTTCACTCCAAGTGGGGGTGAAGAGGTGGTGTGTGCTAGATTGCATCAGGTGGAACAATGTGGGGGTTTTTAACCCCTTCCCTCACCCCTGCAGTAATAATATATTGCTTGTATCAGCAACTAAGAACTGTAGAACTTCATGAAATCAGGGGTTCTTTATATTTTCCCCACCACTTCTGACTGGAAGGCAGTACCCCAACACATCAATCTTAACCACACCTGATGCTCCTGTGTTTTCATCTGAGCTCATTGTGAGCCTGGCACAAAACAAACCTGGCTGCACTTTTCCATGTAGGTTTTGTGATACCTTGATGTGTGCATCTCTGGGTTCAGACTTCCCTCCTACCTATCTTCCTGCTTATCTTTATCTTTGCTCTTCATCTCTGCGGTTCTGAAATCAGATCCCTGTCACAGAGACCAGCCCTGTAGGTGAACTGAATATTCTCCCAAGGTCTTTCTCACAGAGCCAATATCTTACAGCTATATCTAACTAGGAGTTGTTTGCTTTTGAAGGACACTGCTGTGCCTCTTCTGGATACTGTGACTTCTATGTTTCTGTCCTGGAGTGTCCTTGTTAGATTGAAGGGAACTGAAACTCTCTTAAAAAAAAATCTCAGAGTAACTGCTGGCTCTGCAGTACCTGTGCACCTTTATCACCACTGCAGTTAAAGACATTATCTCTAACACATAACAACAGCTTGTGGTCTACAGGTTGAGTTTGATGCTACTTTGCAGGCTGAAGCAAATATATTTTAGCACAGGCAGTGTGAAATACTGGTAAGCCACCAGGGTAGTCTTGGAGCATGCCTAAAATCCAAGGGGAAAACTACATCTTCACTGTCTTGTGAGCAGCTGGCACAGAAACCCAGAGCAAACTTTGAGAAGTCCTGAATATCACAGGTTTTCAGTGAGTAGCTCAATGATTGTAAGCAAATTTAGGTGTTGACTAGATGGCTAATGTCTGAAAACATAAACAGCAAGAGTCTTCCTAGAGCTTGTACCAACTCCTTGTTGTAGGACTGACATCTGAAAGCTGTCTATTCAATTACAGAAAGAATGGAGAGAAGACAGAAATGGCGAATTTAAAAGAAAAGTTGCCCGCTGTGTAAGAAAAAGCCAAGAAACTGCTTTTGAGTGACACTTATTCAGCAGCTAGTAGCTTCACTTTTTTCAGGGTAAGTATCCTTCTCAAGACAAGTCAGTTACCTGAGTTGAGGATTTCCTGCTTAAGTGTTGCTGAACAATTTTTCACCCCCTCAAAAGCCAAAAGCAACCCCCAAACCTTTCTTCTCAGCTGCGTGATCTCAGCAGAGCTCTTTGCCTGTATGCAGTACTAGAGACTAAAAGAATTTAAGTGCCCTTGACAGCCCATTCTGCCAAAATTTGAGAACTTCTCTTGTATTCTTGTATTTTGTGCTGTTCAGAAGTTGAACTTCTCTTTATCAGAATTCATCTTGCTTTTTTAATGGCGCTTAGAGGTTACTGGAGCTGTAATAGAAGGGGGTGATAATTCTTTGATGTTCATTATTATGAAGAACACTTGTTAGAATCTTAAAAGCATCTTAAAGTCTTGCTATCTTGGGAGTTGCAGATTATCTTGCAGATGTTGGTGGCATGTTGTACATAGGTGCTAAATTAAACTTCAGTGAGGTTGTCAGGAGCCCCACTGAGAAGGGTTTGCTTCAAGTATCTATGGGAGTTTTAATACAAAGTCTCCTGGCACAGCAGAAAGCATCAAATTGAGTTATTACCAGTCAATAATATCGAGAAAGGTGGTGTTCTCTTCAGCAGCCCAAAAAACGTTTTTAGTGAGGAGGGCTTGGGGATAGCTTCATAAAAACAGCTGTGTTCTGCTTGGAAACTGAACTGTGGCATATCTGAGAGCTTGGACAAGTTTTGACCTGAGAGTAGCTGACGTGATATTTGTGTTTTATGCCACCCTGTTAAAGAGCTTCTGACTCAGGGTACTTACTTTAATTTACACAATCCCATCTCAGTTTTAATGGGACTTTTTTTTTTTTTAAATAACCTTTTATAGAAAGCTCTGTATTAAAGCATGACCCTTAAATCCCTGGCCTTTGGTCACTTTATCTTGGGTATGCCAAGGAAAAACTTCCTCCATGAGCTAATAATTTCCCACTCTTGCCTTTCAAAGCAAAACAGAGCTTCATGTTGAAGCTGCCTTTTCTTAATGGTTGGTTTGGCAAATAAACTGCTCTGACCTATTTGGCTGGCAAACCCCAAATCTGTATTTACTGGTTATCTACAGCATACATAATTCACAGGGACAGAAATGTGGCACTGTATGTAGTTCAGAGGGGTTGTACTGACTGAACCAGAGCAGCTTACTACATTCTTCTGCTAGGTAGGTTTTTTTCATCACAGTTGTACAGGAGAGTGTTCCTTTCTTACCCTTTTGTAAGCAGTGGGGGGGTTGGCAGAAGGCTCCATCTATGACAAATTCGTTCTGCTGTCTCTCTTTGCAGAAACACTTTGATTGAAAGGAACTTTCTCCAGTACAGATTAAGCATGAAAAATGCTTAATATTGATCCAAAGACTAAGCAAAGGAACAGAAAGTCTTGTACAACTGCCTATAACTGGAGTGCAAGAACTGTTAATGCAGCTGACTTTTTTTTTCCTGTCTTGGAGAAAGGGAGTAACTATGAGTAACACTCCAGAGTATCCTTAACTAACCTCAGCTCTGTTGCCATGTTGAACTTAGCTATAGTGAAACAATGCTCTTGACAAATATTTTCAGTAATTGGCTGTGTTGCTTTTTTGGAAGGCAAAAGCTTTTCTAAGTCTGGTGACTCCTCCCAAGTGAGCCATGGGCAGGGAATTGGAAGAGAAGGGGCCACAGCTGGTTTCAAACCAGCCCAGTGTGACTGGGGCTTGTGTCAGTGCTTGCTAAGCACTGCTGTGCCATTTGTACCTCCCGTTCACAGTAAGTAATGCACAGACTTCTCAGTGAGAAATCTGCAGTGGTTAGCCCTGTGTGTGAATAATCAAAGCTTTACACACTGTGCACTCAACAAGCAACATGAGTAACAGGAGCCAGAAAGTCTGATAATTGAGCTTGGATACACAGTGTGCTGAACTAACTCCAGTCTTTCTCAGGTGATGAGTTTGGATTTATCCATCTTCTGTTCAGAGGTATGTGAAGCTCTTGAACAAGTAATAGTTATCTTCTTGAGCTTGAAAAACTAATTAACATCTTGAAAATAATTGAGGGAGAGGTTTTATTTTAATACCTGTGATTTCTTTGCAGGTCTCCAATTGAGAAACATGGCACTGTTTTTTTTCCTGCACTCTACCCACCTATTGCTGGACTTCTGTTGTTACAAGTTGGCAAACACTGGCTGGAACTGGGCTGCAATAAAACATGCCAGTTATCAATGCTGACAAGAGCCTAACAAGTGCCAACACAAGATGATTACGCATTTTGAAATCTAATGAACTGCTTTAACCTTCAGGAAGAATTGTAAAGATGTGTACATAGCACAACATGATCCGGATAATATATATACTGTTCATGTACATCCACAAATACACATTGTACCAAATAATGCTGTCTGTAGTTAGGGATAGAATTGTGTAAATTCTAAAGATTTTAGCAGGTTTTTTCTCTCCCTATTCATTGTTTCCTGAGTTTAAAAAAAAAAAAAAAAAAAAAAAAAAAACAAAAAAAACAGCAACTTGTGAAGCATGTCAAAACCAATTAGGATACTAAGTTGGTTTTTTTTGGTTTTGTTTTTTTTTTCCTCCCACTTTAATTTTCCTTTGACCCACCGAGGCTTAATTAAAATTTCTTGCTTATTAAAGTTTAGTATCTCTTTTTTTGGTTTTTGGAAATGTGGTCCCTTTTATTTCCCCCATCAGAACTTAAAATTTTCCTAATTAAACCCTGAAAGGATTTGCTATCAATTACTTGTGTCTTCTTTTATGATGACCTTTGTAGTTTCAAAGGTGCTTTTTTTTTTTTTTCCTCCTTCCCACCCCTTTTTTAAACCCAATTACTCATCCTTCTTGAATTGGGTATAGCAATAAAACTGGCCATGGAGCACCCTTGAGCAGCCTGAGGATTTTTAACTTCCAAGGACTTGAGTGCTTTCACTTGGAAGTTTGGTTGACTAAGTTAGTCCAAGATAGGAATGAGCTGCTTTTTATGGGTGAAATTTTTGGTTTGCCTTTTTCCTTGCCTGTTTGTGGGGGGTGTGTGTGTGTGTGTGTGTGGGAGGCTTGTTTTTTCTCAAGGTTGAGTTCAAGCATGCACATCTGTAGGCTTTCAAATGACTAACTTCTGGGTTTGGTATCAAAAATAGTTTCCTTCCTTTACTCTCTTCTGTGGCCCTTCATCTGCTTTGCCTTCTACTTCAGAGTTTTCCTCACCTAATGTACAAAGAAAATCGCGATGTATATTTTCATGTAATTTGATTTTTGGAATTCTGTCACCTTCTGTAGTGAGTTCTTCCAAAATATAATTTTTTCCAATAATAATGTGTCAAACTGGCTGTCTTGAGTATTGCAGTAGGAAGGGTACCTGTAGTTGGAGCACAACTTACCTGAATATCATCAACAGCACAACACTAGCAAACACTTGGGGAATTAATTGGACATGCTGTGCTTCATCTTGAATAATGAAAGAGCAAACAAAACACACAACTTTCCCCCTAATGTAACTATCTTTGGCCCTCTAGTGAGCAAATAGTAATCTCAGAGTATCTGCTTGAAAGAGGTTTCAAGCCTTTGACCAAAGAAACTTCATAGAAGAACTTGAAACTACTCAATTCTTTTCTTTCCACAGCACAGCACAACCCACCACTAAATCAAGAGCTCCAGTGTCAAAGAGTCAGCTTTAAAGAAGCCTTCAATCCTAATTTGCTGGCTGGACTTCATTTGATGTTGCTGTGCACCATGCATCTGCTGAAAGGCACATATTGTATGTTTTGGGGGGGACTGGGGTGGAAGGAGGTAACAGTTGTTAGAGGCAAGGCAGCCCTTGGGGACAAAAAGGTGTTTAGTATGACAGGACTTACAGGGAAAGGTGCTACTTCCTCCTCTGGGTGGTTTAGATAAACAGGTATTTTTGATATCTACACTTACATATTTGGAAATTAATTATTTTGTGAAATCATTAGTTAAATTTGCTTTTAAGTGGCTAGGCTGCTCTTGCAGCCAGGCAGGTGCATGCAGTACTTTGCCCAGACACCAGAGGTGATTTGAGTTCCTGCTGGGAACACTTGTCCAAAAGGTCTTCCAGAGCAGGTTTCTTTCCCACCAGCTGATTCCCCTTTTCCTCTTAAAGTTGTGACTGTGCAGAATTTCACAGGCTGCCCTTCCTTTTCAATTTCCACAGTGTATCTTAGAACTGAGGCAATTCAAGGTATTTGCTGCTTTCAGCAGGTTCAACAGTGGTCTCTGTTTTGTCTCCCTAAGTGACACACACAATTCACCACAGACTCGCCTGTAACTTCACTAAATAGTTCAAAGCTTTATTTCTCTGTTCTCCAGAATTGCTGTTTGTTTGTTCTTTAGGGGGTAGGCCCAGAAATGTTTGTCTTGCTTCAGTGGTATGGAAGAACTAAGAATTCCAAAGCACTGCTCCTTCCCCTCTTTGTAAATTCAAATATATATTTGGCTTACCCAGCTGGTTTGTGATCCCACCTGACCCAGATATTCCCCAGGGAGGAGCATTACTGTGGGATACTGCTAAGATCTACAAGCTGCAGGTGGAGCTAATGCCCAGTGACTGAACGAAGGAGGCAGCTCAGGCTCTGGTGCCAAGTGTCCACGTTGTAGGAAGCCACTGGCAGGCAGGGAAATGGCCCATTTCACTTTTCTGTGAGCCCAGATTGATTTGTTTGTTCCTGCCCCACACTGAAAGGGGCTGTTAGTGATACAACCAGCTGGGAACACCACTGAGGAGCTGTTCTATTGACATTGCAGTATGAGGATTCTTGGTGAACGAGGAAGTAAACCAGCATTCCTCAGTTTTCCTTGTAGCAAGACCTTGTATCTTTGTTTTGTGCAGGATGTGGGCATCCTGGGTGCTCAGTTAACACTGTGTTCTCCAGAGGTTTTATTAATCCTGGCTGAGGGTTTGAGCTGATTTTTGCCTCAACATGGTTTGTTCTGCATCACTGGAGGAAAAGCATCAAATACTAATGAATGTCTTAACTAGTGTGGCCATCTTAATTCCTTTTTTCTATTTCTCCATGCTGCACCAGAGAAGATCCCTAAAACTCAGAACTGTCAACTGTCAGTCTAAAATTCCTTCTGCTGCACTGCCTGAAAACACTTACTGGATGGAAGTGGCTGATCAATAAGCAGAGCACATGAATTCTGAAGTGATTAGAAGTGTATTTTGGGCTTTGGTAGGCCGATGGGGGGTGGACTCCACTGCGTCTGTGCCATCTGGTGCACTGCTCTTGTTGTAGTGCCATCCCTGCACACAGAGCAGCACCACGAGTGCCTTCAGAGGCAGCTCCAGTGATTGCAAACCAAACCAGAGGCTGCTTGGGATTTAGCACAGCCTCTCACACAACAGCTTCCTGCCCAGGCAAATCCTCAGAGATTACAATTCCCTCGATGCAAAACACAGCAGTGGTTTGAAATCTGATCCCTGTTGTTACTGAGAAATTAAAACTAAATCTGATCAGGGAGCAGTAACTTGCTTCCTCAGGTCCTCGAGAGGATCGATAGTAGCACCATGAGCAGTGGGGTCATTTGCTGTGCAGCAAGGCCATACACAGCTGTCACCAAGAGGTGCAAAATGAGACAGGTTTTTTCATGGAATGTCTAGAAAATTACAGTCTGGCACTCCTGGGCCTGGCTCTGGCTTTGCTGTTTCATCCCACACCAAAACACACACAACGCAGAGCAACTTTCCAAAGGTCATTTCACAGTGGAGTCTAGAAAAAATTATGTCTGTAAAACAATACTGTCCATAAAATCTTCAAACGTTTAATTGAAAGTTGCTCCTTAAAGCAGGCAAAAAAATTTCCTGTCGAACCAGCACCGAGTATTTGGCATTTCTGTTGCATCTAAGCAGGAGCGATGATGAACACCGGCACCAGGCGAGGGGGCAGCTGTGCTGCACTCACGGCTGGGAAAACGATCCTGTTCTTGGTGCTTGGTCATTGCCCGGCAACTCACAACCACTTTTCACCCACCGGGCACCAGTCCAGTGTCCGGGGGGCACAGATCCAGTGTCCGGGATTGTTGGCTCTGAAAAAAAGCAGGAATTAAACGATGCTACAGTGAGCCCCGAGCACCCTCGCTTGGTGCCTGCAGGGCTGGGGCGGCTCAGCCCGGCGGTCCTGGGGCAGCTGATGCACGGGTGCGTTTCCCCCGGTGCTGTGCTGGGCCGTTTTTGTCCAGCGTTCCCCAGCCGTGCCAGCCTTGCTGCTCTCCGCCAGCCCCGCGCCCCGGCCGGGGTCACCGGGCGCCTCCTCCACAGGGGAAGCGCATCCCGGGGCGGCCGCGCCCCGCAGACCCTGCCCGCAGACCCTGCCTGTCCCCCTGCCCGCAGACCCTGCCCGCAGACCCTGCCTGTCCCCCTGCCCGCAGACCCTGCCCGCAGACCCTGCCCGCAGACCCTGCCCGCCCTCACTGCCCGCAGACCCTGCCCGCCCTCACTGCCCGCAGACCCTGCCTGTCCCCCTGCCCTCAGACCCTGCCCGCCCTCACTGCCGGCTGTCAGTGCCGGCGGAGGGGCGGGCAGCAGCCGCGGGATAGCCCGGGAGAAGGCGGGATGGCCCGGGGGAAGGCGGGAT
>VZRX01008759.1:0-38657 GCA_013398075.1 Notiomystis cincta | reverse complement strand
GGACATCCCGCCGCCCCCTCCCCGCAGGCCGTGGGTCAGGCGGGGCCGCAGGGGCTCCCGCCCGTCTCGGGGGGCTCATCCCGGGGCCGCCGGGGCTCGTCCCGGCGTTGCCCGCCCGAGGCGCCGCAGGCGGCGGCTTTCCCCGGAGCAGGGCGGGCGGCCTGAGCTGCAGCCTCCCGGTCATTTGTGCCGGAGTCCTTTTGTCAGGCTCAGGTGAGTCTTTAGAGCTCCTGGAGTGCTGCTGTTTTGCTTGAGGATTGTCAGTTACACCCTTCAAATTAATTGTACCTAGTGAGATTTGTAAAAAAGCTTGGATTTTTACAGTTCTCCTCGTTTCTGCAAGATAAGCTTCCTCTTTTTCCTCTCAGAGGAAACTGAGTGGGCAAACTGAGCAAAAATGCTCCAAGTTACAAAGGAAATTAAGTTAGAGTCATGAAAGCAGAGCCTTCAACTCTTGAAGTGCAGCTCTTGGACAGTGGTGAAATTTTAGGAACACTTGTAGAATGTTGACTAAGATGGAGTAGATGCTGTTGGGCTGACATGCATCAGCTGAGAGGATGCTGCAGTCGAGCTGGTAGATAAGTCCTTAGAGGAATGCCTGACTTCTTGTGTGCTGAAATATCACTGCTTCATATTTAGCTGACCAGCCTCTTATGCTTACTTTTAAGCCTTGGTGAGCCGGTTCTGGAGGGCTTTAGATATCCAAGTTGGTTTCAGGTAGTGGAACTTTCCCCGGTGAGACTCTCAAAGATGTGAGGCTCTGGCTCAGGGTCCTCCTCTGCAGAATTAACCTGCAGCTGATACAAGCCCTGTTCCAGACAATCGGTACTTCTCAGAGATTCTGCCCTGAGTTAAGTAATTCTCTGATCTTTTGGCTGAAAAAAGCACATGACCAGGGAATGATCCTGTGTCAACAGGATCAACAAGCTGGCGTTGTCACCCTTCTCAGTTCCTTAGGATGTCTTGGAATAGGGACTCCTTTTGTCCCTGCAAACGAGGTACCTCCCTGCAGCCACACTTTCCTGGTTAAGAGCTACAGTTGAGTCAGCTGAAAAGTGAGGGCCTATTAAGGAAGGGAGCTTGTCAAATTGTGGTTATTTGCTCAGGAGCCAAGTGCTTTTTCTCATAAGGAAGTGTTGTCTCTGTCTGCAAAAATCCTGTGTCAGATTGATTGCAATTGCTACTTGCAAATTGACCGAACAGCTTAGTGAGACAAGAGCCAAGTTGGCATTTGTAATTTCTGGGCTCTGTACTGCTAATGCTGGAGGTTTATGTGCAGGCATGGGTAAGATTTGTTGGATTAATGCTTGAGTGTAAAGAAGCAGTAGCTGTAGAACTTTGGGGTGGTGGCAGGGTAAAGATCAAGTGTGCAGAAGTGAGGAGGGACAAGAAAGCAGTGACTTGTACATCCTTAGGGAGATAAGGGTCAGAGTGTGGAACAGTGGAGAGGGGAAGGAAATAATTTGGTTTTCTGAAATATTTCACTGAGGTCCATCTCATAAGTAAAGAATTTGTCTGTAGGGCTTCTGGGACTGCTTTTGATGGGTGGGATGGGGGCTGTGTGATGAGTTCCACTGACTCTCCCTCTGACATTTGATTTGTGCTGTCTCCTCATTGCCTGTTGCCTCCCTACTTGCATTCAGCTGTGTATTTGTTCCCGAGTACTTCTGTGCCTTCTCCTATAAGAAAATGACAGTAGCCCTTCCTGAAATCCTCTTTAAAGTATTTGATATGGAATATGAACTTCTGCCAGTTCATGAGATGCTGATCAATCTGCCAGAAAGCTCTTAACAAACAATGCTCTTATTTACCTGGACTGTGGCTCAGAAGAGGAGGCATTTTGTGTTTTCCTCTCTGCTGAACCCGGGCATCCTCTTCACTGAGGCATCTGGGTTGCTGTTTAGCCAGAGGCTTACTGGTGTCTTACTAAGCCTGTCATTTCAGTGTCTTGAGGCAAGGACCATCATTAAGTGTGTGTGTGCCTTTTATTTGTTCACTCTTTAAGTGAGCAGTTTACAGGGAAAACTGAGGCTTTGTTCTTCTGCTGTAAATGTTGATTAACTGGACATTGAGAACTCTCTTGAATGTGCATTTGAAATGTGCTGCAAGGTCAAATAATGTCCTCAAGTGTAGCTACTACACAACATGAGTGCAGGTTGTCCCGTGGAATAAAAGAGACTCTTTATTTTACAGTTCTTGTAGTTGGTACAGTAAGCAAACACCTCTCAGTCCTTCTCCCTGAGTTTGCAGGAAGCAGATGGTCAATCTGAAAACAAGAGTTGTCAAAGCTTTAGTTCTTTGAGGTACTTTCACTGCTGGTGGGGATTGTCTGGGGTTGCCCTGAAAGCAGCAGTACCGAGCTGGATTGCTGGTCCTGCACAAAGCTTCAGTTACTGCTCTTTGGGGGTTTAAGGTAGCTCTTCATTGTATCCTAGTGATTTCAGGCTAATTTGGAGCCAGTGAGCTGACTTTGGTAAAATGGCAGTATTTACAACATTACCTCTGGTACAGGTTCTTTATTGCTACCTTCACACTCCCATGGCTTGACTGGAAAATGCAGTATTTCTGTAAGGTGGTGCATGCAATGAGCTTCAATAGGCAGCTTCTTATTGCCAGCACTTGAATTTGTATGGCATCTAAAAATCTCCTTGCATGAACAATAATGCTGTTCATACACTAATTTTTGGTGCAGCTCTCAGTGTCTTTCACTGGCTCCTGTCAGACTCCTGCTCTCCCTGCTGAAACAGTAACACTTGCTTTGTGCCCCCCAACACTTCCCGTATGGAGAAATGAGCTCAAGGGACATGTCCTTCTGATTCTGGGAACAACAGAACTGCATTCATCTTCACATAGAAAGACTGAGCACAGCAGGATTTCAAACCCTCCTTGAGGCTTGGTGTGGTGCTGATGGCACAATTGTGAAATCAGAGTATATTTCAGTAGAAAAAGAAAGGTCCCCCAAAGGAGATGGTCTCTAGGAAATTTTAAAGGATGAAGGTAACGAAAAGGCTGTTGAAGGAAGTACCTGCCAAAGCTGCTTAAGTAGTATTAACTGAAAAATAAACCAGGATATGTTGCCTTTTGTTTATCCATTACAATAGTTAAGTTAAAAGACTTCTGAGGAGGCATTTGCTGCAGGGTCCTTAGAGGACAGGCTAAACAAGGTGTTCTGTCTGCAGCAGAGCCAGAGACTGATGCTCTGCCCTGGGGACCTTTGTCAGAGCAAGGACAAGGTCAGCTGTGCTGTTGAATTTTTCTACAGAAGCAAGAAGACAACACTGATCAACAGAGCTCGGTTTCACATTGTTTGTACTAGTGATGTTTAGTAAATATTTGAGAAAAGTCATTGAAATATGAATTCTTGGCTGGTAGGGAGTAATCTTGTAGGAACTTTCACACCTAAAATCACTGGTTAGCATCCAAATTTATCCTCCCTGCTTCCCCTTATTTCAGGACTGATTTGGGATTTGGCCATACTTGAAAAATCAACTTAATGATAGGGTGAAAATAACTTAGCATTGTGATTAATAGCAAACATATAGTTTTTGCAACTAATCCATAAATAAGCACTCATCACTTTGATTGGTTTTAAACACCTGTACAGATATTTCCTTCCAGCAGTGAAATGTAGAGGTTTTTCATAGAGGTGGCCTGGGTTGAGTTCAGTGAACAACTTACCCCAGCATGTTGTGAAGTGACCAGTTAAGTGTGGTGGAAAAGTGAGTTCTGTAATGGGATGGAAGTACCTGTACAAGGATCACATTTCCTGTGCTGCTGCTTTGCTGCCCCTGAGCTGAAATAGCCACCATGGACTTGACTCCATTTGTGATGCCTTGTCAGTGGAGTGCCTCCCATGGAGGAGTGTGTGTGCCAGCAGGAAGTAATTCTGTATATTTTTGACTGGCCTTTAGCACATAGATTCTGGGGACAATCTGTTTTCCACTCTGACCATTTTTTTTTGGAGTTTCTTTGCTGACAGGTTGAGGAGTTCTAAACAGGTCAGTTAAATACTCAGAGGTAGATGATGATCTAATGATCACTTGTGGTTTAAGTATCAGCTGTAAAGTCAAACAGCATCATAACTAGGCAGAAAAAATGGGTAAGAACCAAAGACTTAGTCCTCTACCCCACCATTATTCCCATAGAAATGGCTCCCATGGCTTTAGGAACTTTATGAGATTCCTGACCAAACAGAATTCAGAACTTTCTTTATAAGGATCTTTTATCAGTGTGTTATGATTTTTCACTGTGTTTATGAAAATGATAGAAAATAGAAGGCTTAATACTGGGCCTGAGATGCTGAAGTATGTGCAAGAGGAGAGACTCTCCTTGGAGTGTTGTAATTAATCAACATGTGCAACCTGAGGGTTAAGTTACCCTCAGATGCCAAATAAAAGTGTGCATGTCTCAACCTTGTAGTGACACTGTGTGCCTTGCAGAGGAGGTGGCCAAGCTGGAAAAGCATCTGATGCTCCTCCGCCAGGAGTATGTGAAGCTGCAGAAGAAACTTGTTGATACAGAGAGGAGGTGCAGCCTTCTGGCTGTGGAGGCCAACCAGGACAATGCCAGTGACACCTTCATCAGTCGCCTTCTGGCCATTGTAGCTGAGCTCTATCAGCAGGAGCAGTACAGGTAAGCAATCCCCCTCTGGGGAAAGGGCAGTTACAGGAACCTTTGGTTCTCTTGACTGCACTAGGCCCTGGTCTTAGACAAGGAAAATTCTTTGTTGCCTGGTGTGAATAGGGTCCTGAGTTGCAGTTGTAGATGGAAGAACATGCCAAGGTCGTGGCATACTGAGTCCAGTTCTTGAATCGAGAGCTCTAAGCAGAAGTTCATCTCTCAGACAAGTTCAGACAAAACTAACCATGATCACTGTCAACAGAAAGCTCCCTTTGAACAGAAGGAGTTATGAACTGAACCATACTTAGTTGATGGATTAATGTGTCTGGAAAAACTGTTCCTTTCTTGGAAGGCCTTGTCCTAAAACATTTTCAGTTCTGTATTCCTGTGTGTGAAGAAGCCTGATTAATATGGCTTGTCTGGTTGTATTAGTGTTGTATGTGCCTTAGTGATACACTGTATTTTTGAATCTCAACACAAAATTATGGTTAGTAATTTCTTTTCCATAGGCACACTAAGGATCCCTTCCATATTCTGGATCCCTGAGCTGATTCAGTTCTGAGATTACTATGATACTTATCAATTTCTTTGCTGTTACTGAAAGCAATGCCAATACAGTAAAGGAGTTTAGTCATGTAAGGGAAGATTTATTTTAGTTAAAATTTCCTTGCACCAGCATCTCTACATGAGCCTCTCTGAGAAGAGCCTCTGTGCCTGCAAGAACTTACTGTAGCCTGCTGGGTAAGAGATTTGTTAGGTAGTATTCATCAGAAGAGTTGGAGCACTTAATTTCTGTTCAGCTTCTCAGCTTTAAAGACATTGAATAGTTGTCTAAAAGAGCCTGCATATCACAGAATGAGAAATGTAGCAGGTCCCAGTGCAGGTTTCATTAAGTAACATCTCTGTGTTGTGCTGTAGTTTATAGCAGTGCTTTGATTTGGAAAGTGGTCTGGAAAGCACACCTACACAGAACATTTGCAAGGCATGGGACTTCAAAATGAGCAGGGCAAGTATTTTCTAACTGCAGTGGATAACCTGGTTTAAAGGGTCAGGATGAAATGGGTGTTCTTGACAGCTGGTCTGCTGGGAGCTGGGGATTCTGCCTTGCATCCAGACTACTGTCAAACAGCATTGTTCTCTTGCTGGTCTTGCCTGAAAGCATTGGTGCTTATCTGACAGTATTAGTATGGACACTGTGACATAAATATTTAACTTCAAGATGGTTGGCTTTTCCTAACTTCTACAATCATTTTCTTGCTGTTTATTCTGAAATGGTTTAAAAAAACCAAACTCAACCAAGCACTTGAAATATTAATGACTCATTGCATTTCTCCTCAGAAAAACATGAACGGTGATTTGACAACATGTTCTACTTAACCAGTTGTGTTTTATTGTCTCAAACAACTTGAATCTAAATGTGGATACCCAGACATAGATACTGTGAAGATGCTGAATCTATACATACCTAAGTACAGGGGAAGTCTGCATAATATGTGTTTGTGCTTTTTTCTCCTGTTAGTGACCTGAAGATCAAGGTTGGGGACAAGCACATCAGTGCTCACAAATTTGTCTTGGCTGCACGCAGTGATACGTGGAGTCTTGCCAACCTTGCCTCAACAGAGGAGCTGGATCTGTCAGGTCAGTCACTGCTCAGTAATGTGATGCCTCGATTGTCTTGAGGGTGACTTGTGAAAAGGCCTGTTGGGAGAAGGTTACTTAAGTGCCTTTTGTCTAGTGCTGTCCACTAAAAGTGGAGCTTAATCTGTCCAGTACTGAGCTCTCTCTGAAAAGTGGTAGTGAGCTTGTGACCTGGGTGCTAGTGGTAGTTAAATCAATAACCTGCCTTCTTTCTCTTTAACAGACAGGGGTTGAGATTGGTGGCCTGTTTGTCTTTTCTAGAGTCAAGTAAACATAATGAAAAAGAAATCTATATGGAGGAGCTTGACTTCCTTTTTGAGGAAGGACAGGGCTTTTTGAGGTAGTGTGCATGATTTCTCTGAAGCGTGTCATGGAAATACCTTGCTGCTTGTTAACATAGTGTGTGTGGGAAGTGGATACAAGTACTGATGTGTTACTGAAATTGTTTGCTTTGGCACTTTGATACCTTTGTAAAACAGGTGAGGAGGAGAAGTTTTCTAGAAGACCATCTTTTGTTCTGCTGTAGCTGTTTCTTGCATGTACTTACACTGGGCAATGTTTCTGCACATTGAACCTCTCAACAAGTTTTTCTGTACTTAACAGTGTAGGAGAGCCTTATACAATTAATTTGTGAGCAACAAAAGCAGGTATGAAGTTAAGCAGGCTTGCTGACTGGCATGCTGAATATTAGCATTGGCTTCACTTTCTGCACTTAATCTTATCATGAATTCTAAGTGCAGACAAACTGGAAAGTAGCAAATCACAGCAAGCTGGTTTTATGAGACAGCATGGGCTTCCTTGCAACATGATTTGTGGATCTTTCTGCAGCCAGAAGAAAACAGATGCCAAGGAGTTTTGAAACTGAGTGCTATGCTAACAAAAATTATTACTAAAAGGCTCTTACATTAATTGCAGTGTTGTTGCAAGTGGCAGTCCAAAGCATTTCTGGCTCCACATCTCAGCTAGTCTGAGAATCTCAAATGTAACTGCAGTCTTACATGTCTAACAATGCAAACATTGCTTAAATACATGCTAGTAAATGATACTTTCCACTGTAAAATTGCATTATTGATTTTTTTTATAAATTCGATAAATGGCACAAGGATTAGCTTATGATGTAGTTGCAGCAAGCAACAAGCTGTTCCCTGGAAATGGTTTTCTTAAGGGGTTCTCTTCAGAATTTGCAAGCTAAGATTGCCTGAATCTTATCTTCAGAATGCAGGCAGCATTTGAGATTGAGTGCTTTTGGAGTTCATGTAATCTGTAGAATTTTCTGATCTATAAAAGAGTAGAAAGAGATGAACACATGTTCTCTTATTGAGAGGGAGCAAATGCACTCTTACCTCTGCCAAGGCAGAGCTGATAGCACATCTCAAGTAGGTTTTCTAATTGCTTTGAGTTTGGCAAAAAACACTTGTCTTACTAAAACCTTGTGATTCCTGGGAGGCAGTCTGCATGCCAAGTACTGCTACTACTCTGCAGATAATCTGGGCCAACCCTCCATCTAAAGGAGATGTTTTAGGATGGGTATTTCAGTGTCTCTGAGGTTTTTAATTCAATTTAAAGAAAACAAACAAAACAACAACAACAAAAACAGCTCAAAGGACTAAGGTTAATTTTTTTAAATTAATGGTATTTCTGTTGTAGTCAATCTGATCTTCTGAACTTATTTTTACCTACATCCTTGTAAGATGGATTGTCATTTTAATTGTGAGTAGGTGACAAAGGTCCTTGGCCACTGGGCTTTTGTAGTGTTCTGTGGTGTGATTCTGTGTTTTTCCCTCTGTGTACATACATCAGTTTGTGATCAGTCTTGTAAACACCTGATTTCTAACCAGCTCCTTCAACTGGCTCTTTTGCACTGTTCCTAGAAATGGCTACCAGCAGTCTGAAGTGCTTTGTAGTCATTACCAAAGTGAAACAAGGTGTAAGTACCTTTGTTGGAATGCAGCAGTTCATAACATGTGGCTGTTAAATCAAGAAGGGCCTTTGTTCTTGTCAGGTGTGGATGTGCATTAGGCCATATATGGGAGGACCAAGGACTTTATAAGGGGCATCACTGGCCCCTAAATATGCAACACTGGTGTAGCAGATAGATGTTATAGGACTCCCTGCATTCTGCACAGTGTCCCAGTCTAAGATTCTGACCAGTTTTGACATTTTGATAAGTACAGTTTCAAAACAAGACAGTGCTTTTCTTTTTATGGTAGCTGTGACTTTTAGAAGTCAAAGGAATAGCAGCTACTAGGATAGGTGGATTGTTTTTAGGTGTTTTGTTAATCCTGTTGCTCCCTGTACCAGATGCTGACCCAGAGGTAACCATGGCAATGCTGCGGTGGATCTACACAGATGAACTTGAGCTAAGAGAAGATGATGTTTTCTTGACAGAGCTCATGAAATTAGCTAATAAATTTCAGCTCCAGCTGCTTAGGGAAAGGTGAGTCTTAGTAAATATACTTGAACTATTAAACCTTGTTTGAGCAGAAATAAGATGATAGCTGCTGGCAATTGGATAAAATTGTGCTTTTTCAAAGTCTTGAGCTTTTAATAATACAGCATGACATCCAGTTTATCAGGGGAAATGAAGCATTGCACTAGAGTTAAACTGTAGCAGACTTCTCCTAGGTTTTAGGTTTATTTTCCAGTTCTTCTCCCAGTCAAACTAATAGAGCATCAGGTTCGGGGGAGTTGCAAGAAAGGAATTGTTAGAGAATGCTGGGAAGAATCAATGGCAATTAGCTTGCAATATTAAAGTGGCACAGGTGAAACTTCTGTAACTTCTGTACATCTTGTGCAACCTTTCTTCAGAAATAAGTTTGATGTAACAGTACAATGCTTTCCCATTCTGGGACTGTGATTACACTGTGGCACTAGGTTATCATCTTGAATTACAGAGTGTTCTAAAGCATTTAGAGGTAGTGAGAAGCCTGAATGTTCAAACTGAAACCTCATCAAGTTTTGTACAACTTCAAAGCCTTGAACTCAGTCAGAGTACCCTTTGATAGAATGATCCTTTGCCCAAGGGGTGTCGTAGCAGTACATGACATTCATAATCTATAATTTGTATGCCTTCAACATGAAGCAACTAAATTGCTGTTAAGTGTTCTGACCAGAGAAGTTGAAATCTGTAAGGCCAATGCTAAAACTACTTCAAGCCTTTTACCAGCCTGAAAGCTGCCCTGGTGTTGTACTGTGAACTTAGCAGTTGTCTGGTCATGGTAGTCCAGTGACAGGTCCATGTGTAGGATGCCATTCATAATTATGAGATGTTTTTGTAGGTATAGAATCATTGAATAATGGAATTGTTTAGGCTGGAGAAGACCACTGAGATGGAGTGGTCAACAGTCCAGCACTGCCAAGTCCATCATTAACCATGTCCCCAGGTACCACCTGTTAATGGAGACTCCACCACTGCCCTGGGCAGCCTGTCCAGTACCTGAGCACCCTTTCAGTGGAGACATTTTTCCTAATATCCAACCTCAACAACCCCTGTTTATGATCACTTTTAGAGATACACATCTTCCCTACTTCATAGAAGTGAATGAAGTGCAGTTAGTGCCCTTGGGAGAAGCAGGATGGATCTCTGCTTGCAGATTCCTGCAGTGTGGTGTTACCATGGGACTTTGGCTAGGTGGATTCTGAGAGAAGTCTGCTCTTAGGGAAGGTATCTTCTAGGNACTGAAACCTCATCAAGTTTTGTACAACTTCAAAGCCTTGAACTCAGTCAGAGTACCCTTTGATAGAATGATCCTTTGCCCAAGGGGTGTCGTAGCAGTACATGACATTCATAATCTATAATTTGTATGCCTTCAACATGAAGCAACTAAATTGCTGTTAAGTGTTCTGACCAGAGAAGTTGAAATCTGTAAGGCCAATGCTAAAACTACTTCAAGCCTTTTACCAGCCTGAAAGCTGCCCTGGTGTTGTACTGTGAACTTAGCAGTTGTCTGGTCATGGTAGTCCAGTGACAGGTCCATGTGTAGGATGCCATTCATAATTATGAGATGTTTTTGTAGGTATAGAATCATTGAATAATGGAATTGTTTAGGCTGGAGAAGACCACTGAGATGGAGTGGTCAACAGTCCAGCACTGCCAAGTCCATCATTAACCATGTCCCCAGGTACCACCTGTTAATGGAGACTCCACCACTGCCCTGGGCAGCCTGTCCAGTACCTGAGCACCCTTTCAGTGGAGACATTTTTCCTAATATCCAACCTCAACAACCCCTGTTTATGATCACTTTTAGAGATACACATCTTCCCTACTTCATAGAAGTGAATGAAGTGCAGTTAGTGCCCTTGGGAGAAGCAGGATGGATCTCTGCTTGCAGATTCCTGCAGTGTGGTGTTACCATGGGACTTTGGCTAGGTGGATTCTGAGAGAAGTCTGCTCTTAGGGAAGGTATCTTCTAGGGCTTCTGATGAACATGTTTATGCAGTTTAGCCTTATAGTAAAGCAAGTCCATGCCATATTCGACTGGCTTCTATGAAAAGGAGTATTAGGACTCTGTTACAGTATGGGAGAGTGGTTAAGTAAAGCTTTTTGATAACTGACCACTGGCTTTACTGTTTTGACAGATGTGAGAAAGGAGTTATGTCACTCGTTAATGTCAGGAACTGCATCCGTTTCTATCAGACTGCCGAGGAGCTCAGTGCCAGCACACTCCTCAACTACTGTGCTGAGATCATTGCTAGCCACTGGGTGAGTCCTGGCACAAGGAGGCAAGACAAAAAATGTTTGCACATTGTACAGACTTAATAATAGAATTTGGCTTATCTTAGCACACTGTATAACTTCAGTTAGTTGGTCAATTGTCTTGAGAATGTCTTCATGGGGGGAGTAATTTCTACTTGTTCTGTTCATTGGAATTACTTCACTGTACAAAGTCTCTTAGTTTCCTAAACATGAGCTAGATAGAAGGGACTGTCTTCTAATAAGCAAGAAGGTTGTTTATCCAATCTGGACTCCAGAGTGTTTAGAAGTTCATAGTTGGTGTCTGTCTATACAGATCACAAATCCCAGGCCTGCTTTTACTTCTAAAAATAATTTATGGAAGCCAGGGAAATTTGTCTTCTGTAATGGATTGAGAGGCAGCCAGTGTTGCAACTGACTTGGAAGTTTCACTTGCTCTGATCTCTTATTTTGAAGAAAGTTTAATTAACTGAGTAATGAATTAGCCTTCAAAATAAGACTTGTCAACAGTAGACTCGAAGAGGGGCTTTAGATTATTCTCAATCTAAACCGTATACTCTAGATGTGGAGGTTTCTTCCTTTGGCTAATGGTAAGGCAGAGGGGCATGTTTTGATATGTTAATACATAAAAAAAGATTATTGTATCTGAACCACTGGGCCAACAGTTTTAACTCTTGACTTTCTTCTTGACTCCTAACTTTTGATGCTTATCTCTACCTGGAAGTGAAGGTACTTCTGTTCAGTCAAATGAGCACTAACTCATTTTTATTCCTAAGATCTAACTCATTTTTATTCCTAAGATTCTGTTTACTTTTATTCATGATTTTATGAATCGGTCCTCAGGAGTTGTAGGACTTTTTGTCAGAGTTAAGAACAGCTGAATAGAGGATTATTTTAAAGACTAGATCCATCATGGTTAATCCACCATCGTGTCTGGTAAAATGTTAGTTTTCCATGTCTGGAGACTAAAAGGAATAAAAATTTCACTAACTGATCTTGAAACTAAAATGTAAGATTTAAAGCTTCCTGATTGTTTCTTCCTAATCTTGAAAGACTATCTGAGATTGTTCCTGCCAAAATGTTATCAAAATGTAACTTTTAACTGAACTTGTTTGGTGAATTTCAGAATTATTGTGCAATGCCTTGTCTGTAAATAAACCAGGAGTATTGCTTACCCTTCTCTTTTTGTACTGCTCCTAGGATGACCTGCGTAAAGAAGACTTCAGCAGCATGAGTGCTCAGCTATTGTATAAAATGTTCAAGTCAAAGACAGAATATCCTTTGCATAAGGCCATTAAAGTGGAGAGAGAAGATGTAGTCTTTTTGTATCTTATTGAAATGGATTCACAGGTATAGTGAGACTGACTTGATCTATCTTCTAGATTTGGTGTTTCAAATAACTAGTTCCTAAGTACCAGTCTGAACCTTGTTAGTGATTTTTGTCACTAACTCTTATTTGCATGTTTAGTATTGCCACAGCTACTTTTGTGTCTGTAATGGGGGTCCCATGTTGGGTGGCAGTGGTGTCCTTTCAAAAGAGACTGTTGTGGTTTGACTCTGGCCTAACACCAGGCACCCACGGGAGTCACTCGCTCACCCTCCCCTGTCACAGCTGAGCAGAGGAGGGAGAAGGGAAAAAAAAATGAACAAATGTTTCACGAGTGAGATAAGGACTGGGAGAAACACTTCAAGGGCAAAGCAGGCTCAGCTGAAGTTACAAAGTGAAGGAGGAGGATAATGAGAGGTGGAATAAGCCCTTAAAGCACCTTCTCTCCCCAGCCCCTCTCTCCTTCCCACCGACAGTGCAGGGGACAGGGCAGGAGGGTTTGGTCAGTTCATCACTGAGATTTTCTTCCCCTGCTCAGGGAGAGGAGTCCTTCCCCTGTGAGGCCGTGGGGTCCATTCCACAGGAGACACTTCTGTGGGAACTTCTCCAGTGTGGGGCCACGCTCAGGAGCTGCAGCCAAACCTCACCTGCAGCTTTGTGAGCTCCCCCAGGGGCACAGAGCCCTCCCAAAACTGCTGAAATGTGAGCTCCCCCAGGGGCACAGAGCCCTCCCAAAACTGCTGAAATGTGAGCTCCCCCAGGGGCACAGAGCCCTCCCANTCCCTGTGGATCCCCAGGGGCTGTGGGTGGATCTCTGCACTCCCTGTGGATCCCCAGGGGCTGCAGGGTCACAGCTGCTCCACCATGGTCTCACCAGGGCCTGCAGAGGAGTCTCTGCTCTGGTGCCTGGAGCACCTCCTCCCCCTCCTTCTGCACTGACCTTGGTGTCTCCAGGTTGTTTCCCTCACATGCTCTCACCTCCTCCTCCTCTCTAACCAGAAGTGAAAACCCCATGACTTTGTTTTGATTTCCTTCTCAAATCTGCTATCACAGAGACATTACAAACCTCTCTCATTGGCCCAGTCCTGGCCATCCCTGTGTCCATCCCTGTGTCCATCCCCATGTCCATCTCCAGAGCCATCAGCCACTGGCTCTGCTGGACATGGTGGAAGCTTCCAGCAGCTTCTCACAGGAGCCATCCTTGTGGCCCCCCTGCTATCAGAAACCAGGCCATGCCAAACCAACACAGGAGGTCTATCCAGCAGTAGCTCCATGAGGACATAATTTAGAACACTTAAAACATCTTGCACGGAACAGAATATATCTAAGAAAACCCATTACCTGATATTGCTGTGCACATTTAAAACTGAATGGTTATAACCAACTTTGCTGCTTCATGGCAATTCAGTAAGGATCATTTCCTTGAGCAATTTTTCTGTTGAAAGCTGAAGTATCAGGTATTTATTCTTGAATGAAAACGCCAAATAACTGGTAAATAAGTTGTCACCCAACAAAAGGCAAGGAAGACTTATTCAAGTACTTCTAATGTCAGTTGGCTGTGTTTGTGTTGTAGCTTCCTGGGAAACTCAATGAACTGGATCACAATGGAGATCTTGCTCTGGATCTAGCCCTGGCCCAAAGATTGGAGAGTATTGCAACTACACTGGTCAACTACAAGGCTGATGTAGATAGGGCAGACAAGAGAGGCTGGAGTCTGCTCCATAAAGCCATCCAGAGAGGTAAGTAGATGGGATATGAAGCTTCCAGTTGTTCCCAGTGTGGAATACGTATTTCAAAGTCTCTTCCTGTGTCATGTTGTAGTTGACACTGCAGTTGTAGTGAAGTATGAACTTTGTCCTGTTTCTTTTTTTTTTTTTTTTGTTTAGACATAAAAGCAAACAGACTCTTTATTTGAGATCTGAGTGCTGACTGGGCAGACTTATGCTGTTTGACATCCAGGTGCAATTCAGTAGAACATTGCCTGCTAAAAGAAGAAATATAGGGAGACACTGAGAATATTCTAATTTGACAGTATTGATTCTGACAAATAGTTGAATTGAGCACGACAACATAAGGGTCACAAAGATGAAGTCTTTCTCTAGACTTGGGTTGAATGCAACATATACTTCTTTGATATATGGTAAATAGTAAAGGTCCTTGCTACTGCACAGCAGTTTCAGAAGAGGAAAATCTGACTGAAAGAAGATAGGAGCAAGTGGAGGTACCTCTGTCCAGTCTGAATATTTTCAAAGCTCCAATGCACTTACCAGAGTGGAGTCTGAGTACAACTGCAGGATTATACTGAGCTGTTCTCCACCTTAGAGTGGAAAATGCATCTTATGAGAATTGGAGCACAGCAGGTTCTGGTTGCCATGGCCACAGTACTCTGAAGGCTTTGGATCAGCAGCATCTTGGCCTGTGGTCAAAGTGTGGTAAAAATCTGCAGCGAACACCTTGTGCTGCTTGTTATTTCTGCAGTGTCTTTGGCAGCTCTGTTCTAGAAAGTTTATTTCTAGCACCAGACTCTCTCAGACCCCTAGAAGTAAAGGAAGAAGTTGGGAGGTGTATTTTAAGCTCACAAAATTTAAATAATCTCCTATGTGTTTGAACAGGGTAATACTGGCATCTGATCCTGTGAGTGAGACTTCAGCTGCAGGAGTGGCAGTCATTGTAGGCATAGGTCAGTGTTGTGATGGCTGCAGCCCTATAAAACACTGGGAGAATTGCAGCAGGCTGCTCTTCATTCTTAATACTGGCATTTGTCCCTAGTTCTAATGTCTGCTTTCAATCTGAGCTAGAGCTGAGAATGAATGCTTGCTTTTCAGTAACCACAGCTTCAGTGAAGTGACTGCAGTTGACAATCACATGCTCTGGAAATGGAGCTAAAGCAAATTGTGTGCACTTGCCACATGATTCTTACTACTCATGATCACTGAAAAGTGGGGGAATGTCTGATGTGGAAATCAGAAAATGGGTTGGCAGAGATAATCTATCAATATAGATTGAAACACTGCTCTTTGTTCTCCAGTCTTGCATTCAGGCCAAGCAAAATGTGAATGTGTCTAGGCAAAGTAGCCTTTGGAGCAAGGGCAGCTGGTAATTCCCTGAAGTTATCCTTTACATATTGATGTTTCAAGGTTTCATGTGTTGAAATGGGTCTAATCTGGGACTCCTGAGGAGCTCTCAAGGAGTTCTTGGGAATGCTGTGCATGGTGGGTCTGCACTGCTAAAGCCCTTACCCTATGTATGTATACGAGGGCCAGAATTTCAAAGAGCAAAGGCTGTGATATTGTTTATGTAGTAAGACTCAACAGACTAACTTGAACTGGAAACTTTTGACTAGTGCCTTGGAATAGTACCTTTTGTTCAAAAAATACTTGTATGTTTAGTATTGCAGTTTGTCCAATATTTTATTAAAGCAACAATGGATTTATCTTGATAGAGGAATGAACAAAGTCAGTATCAATATAACAATAAGCTGGTGTGAGAACCTGAGCCACAGGCAACCTGTGGGCAAAACACTTTTTTCCAAGGGCTTGTGAAATATTTTAATCCTGACTTTGCAGTGAAGCATTGTTGAAGTTGCCTGTTGCTGAGGCATTCTAGGAGCAGACACTTGTGTTGGAATGAATGTATGGTATGAAGTGAAGTCCTGTGTATCCATTTCCTGGAGTATAAAATACATAGGGTACATATATCCATTAATAATCTTTTGTTTCACAAAAGGAGATAAATTTGCTGCAAACTTTCTCATTAAAAATGGTGCCCGTGTGAACGCTGCTACACTGGGAGACCAGGACACTCCTCTGCACCTGGTGGCATCCTACAGCCCCAAGAAGCACTCACCTGATGTCATGGCAGAGATGGCCCAGATTGCACAGTCCCTCCTGCAGGCAGGAGCCAATCCAAACATGCAGGACAGCAAAGGCAGGTAAATACCAGGGGAAGTAAGGTCTGCTACCACTGTAACAGACAGTGCTGTGGTGATCAGATGCAACCTCCTAAGAACCTGTTCAGGTCTTTCAGCAAAGTACAGCTGGAAGCAGGAATTAATTTACCTGGTTTGAGACCTGTTGGTAACACTCAAAGTAGAAAGCTGGCTGAATGGTGACCTGTCATGGCCAATTTAACATATCCCAGCTGCAGAAGGTTGGGGTGAGTTGATAGTGTTGGAACACGTGGCACACAGTTAAATCACCTTTATTGAATCACTGAATGGTAAAAGCTAACTAAGATGACAAATAGTGTACCTGAAGCTCTCAGGGAAACTAAAATGTTCTCAAAAAACACCAGTTTCTGCAGTGTGTTTATCTGAAGTGTAGGACCTGTAAGCTTTTTCACATATGAGGTTGGGCTGGCAAGCAAGTTCATAAAATAATGTAGAAGACTTGGAATGTATCAGCTACACAGTTCTGATAGGTGAAGCTAGTGTGCTTCTTCCTTTAAAGTGCCTTCTTACATTAATGAGTTCCTTACTACCAAATTAACTGGAGTCATGTTCTCTAAAAGTTTAGATTTCTCTTTCTTTCAAAAAGTCCTTATGCCCTTCTCCTTTAAGCAGAGATGAAGGTTAAGCCCATAGTTCTCTAGGGGCAGGTTGGTGACTGCAGCCAAAGTCTGAAGCTCTCACTGATTGCTGCTGTAACTGTTGGTTTCAATTACAGGACCCCGTTACATGTGTCCATTGTGGTCAGGAATGAGCCTGTGTTCAGTCAGCTCCTGCAGTGCAAGCAGTAAGTCTCACTTGAATGTAGAATACACTGAGTTCACTTTGTACAGAGAAGATATGGAAACTGGTTTAACAACTCTATTATAAGGCATTTTGGCCTTATTATAAGAACAGTAATAACTTGGGATGCAAAAGTGTAAAGGCTTTGCATAAGTGAAGATGCTAAAACCATATCAGAAGCCATGTAAGTTTTTGCTCTACTGTAAAGGAGCAGCAAACTGCATCTCTGTGTGGTTCAAAGAGGCTGAAATAGTTCCAGAGGTGAAGTAATGGAGGAAGCTTGATTTGTAGTGGAGCTAAAAGGAGCAATAACACTCTTGAAACATCTCAGCATGTTCTTGAGTTCAGCTTGGGTTCTGCTTAAAGCTTAGGTCACTTCTTAGAGTGGTGAAGCAGAGCACTTTATTTGACTCAGTTTCATTGCAGCTGAATTTGCAGTTCCTGTACGTGGCTTACTCAAAGGGATTTGCCTCTGTTACCCTTAGTGAGAGACCAAACCTACCAGGGATTCTACACTTCCCTAGGAGCAATGAGCTTGAATCTAGTAGTCACTAAAAGGTGCTGTGCTTGTTTTAGAGTATTCACATATTCTCTGAAGTAAGTGGAGCTGCAGTAGGCTTCTTGGCAAGCAAAAGTTGTCAGAGAGGTAAGAGGTGAACTAGTGCAGCTGTTCAGACACTTGAAACTTCAGCTGTGTTGGGGAACCACTTTTTAAGGTATAAACTGGGGGACACTAACTCTTATTTTTAGACTAGACTTGGAGCTGAAGGATCATGAAGGAAGCACAGCTCTGTGGCTTGCAGTCCAGTATATCACTGTATCTTCTGATCAGTCTGTGAACCCATTTGAGGATGCCCCTGTTGTCAATGGAACCTCATTTGATGAGAACAGTTTTGCAGCAAGGTTGATCCAGCGAGGCAGCAACACAGATGCTCCAGACACAGTAACAGGTAAACCAGAGGTTTGTATTTCATTGTAGGCAGAAGGCTTGCATGTTAATTGCTTAATGCTGACTGCATTTGGAGGAGCTGCATGAGGTTTCAGCAGCATTTGCTCCATAATAAATGGTAGGTGGTAGTTGTTTTACCCACAGCTGGGGCACTGACAAGCTGAGCTGGACTTAGCAGGAAGTGACAGAAAATCTGGACTCATTGCCAGGTTCTAATATCCTCTTTACAGTTTCAAGACGTGTAATCACTGAATGGAAGTGCATGTGACAGTCCAGTGTTGGAAGGGGGCTACTAGTAACCCAAGTACCAAGGGTTTTCCTTGTTGACTTCAAAGTGTAGTGTTGTAGGGTAGTTGGGAAGGTGTTAGCACACTTGTTAGTATCAAAGTGTGGTTGGAATAACACTCTGACAGTGTTCATGGTTTTTCTTTAGGAAACTGCTTGCTTCAGAGAGCAGCTGGTGCAGGAAATGAGGCAGCTTCTCTCTTCCTAGCAACTCATGGAGCAAAAGTCAACCACCAAAACAAATGGGTAAAAGCAGAAACTTAGTCTGAAAGTTTCCTTATTTCTCTTGAGAAATGAGATAGTGGAGATCTCATACAGCTAAACCACAGCTTAAAGCAAATTGGAGCACTTTGTGTACCTTTGCATATTTCCAGGTATTTCCAGTGACCACTTACATTCTTGTGGCACTGTTCTTGCAGAATCACCAGTTGTTAGCATGCTTTTAGCACTCACCTCAGTGCCTGATGTAATAAAATCATTAGTAAAAGCCTAACTCATGTAGTTTGGAACTCCTAACGAGCTTCAGCTACTAGGAGTGAAACTCTTCACACCAGCTCCTGTAGTTTTAATAGTTTAAAAACTGCTTCTCTTCATGTCTCAAGCTGTTAACCCAGCACCCTGTTTATTAAAGGGAGAAACCCCACTGCACACAGCCTGCAGGCATGGCCTAGCAAACTTGACAGCAGAACTCCTGCAGCAAGGAGCCAATCCCAACATCCAGACAGCAGAAGCAGTGCTTGGGCAGAAGGATGCATCTGCTCCTCCATCAGCAGAGAACGTTCATCTGCAAACTCCCCTTCACATGGCTATTGCTTACAATCACCCAGATGTGGTGTCAGTCATCCTAGAACAAAAAGGTAAGTGTTTGCTGGTCAGAGTGTTGATGCTGCAGTGAATTGGTGTGTCAGGATGGCATCCAAGGTGTTCTGACAAACTGCTAAGAAAGCATGTCTTCCTGTAAACAGTGTTTAAGTATAGCAATTAATAAGACTGGCTAACCAGTCTTAAAATCAAGTCATCTGCATGTTAAAACTAGGAAATTATTTTATCTATGTTCATAAATTCACCAGTGTGGATAATGGACTTGATCTCAGGTTCTATTCCACCTGCACAGCTGAGATCTCTTCAAAGCATTTGCTTCAGGTGAACACTGGAATCAGTTTTGGATAAAGGCATCTTTCTGTGGTTAGACTTCTGCCTCCCTCAGCTCCTTTGTAAGAGGACTTTATACAGAGCAATGTTGATATTATAGTAGAGTTGGGACTTGAGTGCTCAAATACCAGCAGAGGAGTTCATTAAATGCTACTAGTCAGCTTCTTTCTAGCAGCAGGAAGGGAGTTTGACAGCTGAAGCAGGGCCAGTTTTGTCTCCTACCATAAGTAGAATTTAGAAGGAAGTAGGTGAACTGGGGTAAATATTGTCCATCCCAGGGAATAGAGGAGGGATGCTGCCATCATATTGTGGAGCCTCCACTCTTCATTCTCCAAGCTTTGTATATGCCACTTTATTTGAAATTGCAGCTAGAGACAGGTTAAGCCTCTTAGCTAGAAAATTGAATTTTTCTTAGTATATGTATTAAGATTAGGCAGTAGTGGCAATATTGTCTGAATACTAAGCAGTGTCACATTGGGGAAGCTGAACGTGCTTTGCTCAGGTCTTACAAACTGACTGCTAAAGCAACAGCCTGCTACAAAGTGTGGCATTGCTGCCACAGCTTTCAGTGTGCAGGTCAAGTATAAGAATGCCCTAATTCCTTTGCTTTCTTGTAGCTAATGCTCTTCATGCTACCAACAACTTGCAAATTATTCCAGACTTCAGTCTGAAGGACTCAAGAGACCAGACTGTGCTGGGATTGGCTCTTTGGACAGGTATGTGCCTTCAGGATGAGAATTTACAATGATAGGGAAGCTATGATGTGAACTAGATTTTCTTATCATAGTTGGTGTGTGTTCATGTTTTGGCTTGTGCTGCTGGGGAGGAGTTGTCAAGGAGAGCTTTAGATGGTTCTTCATCTTTTAAAATTAGTGCTCACATATGACTTAGTGAAAGATTTCTAGTCCTACAGCTTCTGCCCAGAACTGTCCTTGCAGTTCAGTGGAATTCTTCCTCTGTGAACTCCCTGGTAGTTCTCATCTCAGATCACTGTATTGTCTGTGCACGTTAACTCTGTTCTGTTAGTCTCTGTGTGCCTGTTTTAGAGAACTGAAGGCAAAATACTAATGAGCTTGAACTGTTCAGGCATGCACACCATAGCAGCTCAGCTGCTTGGCTCTGGGGCATCCATCAATGACACCATGTCAGACGGACAGACGCTCCTACACATGGCAATCCAGAGACAGGACAGCAAGAGTGCCCTCTTCCTGCTGGAACATCAGGCAGATATCAATGTCAGGTAAGATCCTAACTGGTACAGCTCTCACCTAGGAGCAGGTGGTGACTGCCTTTGTATCATGGCTTGAGATTGGTTTCAGATCATGATTTACACATAGTTATATGTTTTGGCACTGTTTTGTGTTATGGCTGAGGGATTACATACATTAACTTAGACCTGTGTATAGCTCCACTGTCAGTACATCCTCTTGAGGCTGCAGAAGGAGGTGCCACTTAATTCTAGGTAAAACAGACTGAAGTCCTAGAGACAGGCCTAGAGGCACTGAACTTCTATTGTCTCATCCATTTGCCAGCTTGTTAGAGCTGCATGTTTGCTACAATCTAAAATAATTAGGTATAGATCCAGCAACAGGAGTCTGATAAACTTGCCTCCTCAGTATCTCCTAGACAGACAGCTTATATTAGACTTAACAGAACATTTGTCTGCTTACATGACTGACAGGCTGTCTGTTCAATTTGGCAAGCTGTACTGTAATGAATGTCATGGGTACAAACTGCCTAATGCTGCTGTGCTAACTTCAACTTTTTAACAGTTGGTATTTGACTATTGCTTGAAGTGTTGACATGTTGGAGACAAAGCTGTT
Organism: Notiomystis cincta; assembly: GCA_013398075.1. Classification (NCBI taxonomy): domain Eukaryota; kingdom Metazoa; phylum Chordata; class Aves; order Passeriformes; family Notiomystidae; genus Notiomystis; species Notiomystis cincta. The sequence continues at coordinate 17,441 of VZRX01008759.1, read as the reverse complement.
TGCTTCTGTGGCAGCAGGCTGGCTCAGAAGGAGCTCTGTTCAAGTAAAGGCTGCACTGAAGGAATTGAGTGTCTCCGAGCTAAGAACACTAACTTGTTTTTTCCGACTTTAGAAAACAATCACTTGCTAAAAGTGAAGGGAAGGAGAAAGGTAGACTGCAAGAGCTGTGATGAAATACGTGGTGTGATTGTGATGGTCTTACCATAGCAAAAATACATATGAGAGGAGTTAATTTTTGGCTTTGCCAGTAAAGTGCTGTAGCTGAACTTTATAATGCATCTGTAACACTTGGAAGTGTCCCTGCTGCAGGACCCAGGATGGACAGACAGCCCTACAGCTGGCCATCCAAAACCAGCTCCCACTCGTGGTGGATGCCATTTGTACCAGGGGAGCAGACATGTCTGTGCCAGATGAGAAAGGAAATCCCCCCTTATGGCTTGCCTTGGAAAACAACCTGGAAGATATTGCATCAACTCTGGTGAGACTGTCAGTTGGCTTTAGTCTCACTTTTGTTCATCTTTTGCTATCAACAAAAGGCTTCATCAGTAAAAACAAACTCAATGCATGAAGAGAACTGACTAGTCCAATATTACCAATTTCTGGAGGTCTTTTTCTTCACCAGAAATTCGTCTTTACTGCAGGAATCTTATAAATACTGTAGTAACCAAGTATCTTGCAGCCACTTTAATAAAAATATAGAATATGCTGTTTGGATTCTTGGTGTGGAAGGAGTAAGAATCTGCTTAGATAAGTCTGTAGCATACATGACTTGTGTAATGATCAGCTTCCTGAATAAAACTGAATACTCATTTTATGCTTTATGTGCTGCTTTTTATTGCATCTTAAAATTGAACCAAGAAGGCCTTTAAAGGCTGATATTTACTTTAAAGACTGTTTACTTTCAGGCATGGGTGATACAGCAGATTTCCTAGGAAACACAAGTAGACCTCCTTGTGTCTGTTTCATAAGGAAGTTACTTGAAAGCTTTGTCCAGTTGTCTGCTAGTGACAACTCTTTAAAAACTCTGCTAATGACCTGAGAAATACATCTTGTAACTATTCTTGACTGTGCTGGTATTGGATAAGAATATTTATATAACACTCTTAACTACTCATGTTTAAACCTTGTCAATAGTTTGTAAAGTGGAGTAGAACAAGTCTTAAGTACCACATTGCTCAAGTATGTAATTCTCTAGTTGAAGAATACAAATATTAGCAATACAATTCCTGGAAAAAAACCTCTGTTTAGCTGAATGTCTTAAGAAAGCAGGTAAATCTGCCAGACTTTCAAAGGCAGTATCTGTTGATGCTGCTTGATTTACTCTAGCTGCTTGCTGAAAGTGAGGTAACTGCTTAAGATCTGTCTATCAAAGTATATGGATGAATATTTGAATTGTTAAAAAATACCACCTAGTTAAGGATTATACAGTAAACCAAAAAACTGTTGGTCTGCAAAACTTTTAAGTAGCTTTCTGAAATTCAGTGTCTGTCACAAGAATAGACAAGGCATCTCAGGTTTTACCTCTAGGGGATAATGTTCCAGAAGCTTTAGCCAGGGACTATAGTAGGAGCCTATTGAAAAAAACCTTCACTGTGTCATTGGGCTTCTCCTTCCAGGTTAGGCATGGCTGTGATGCAACGTGCTGGGGGTCAGGACCAAGTGGCTGCTCACAAACCCTTCTCCACAGAGCTATTGATGAGAACAGTGAACAGATTGCTTGCTTCCTTATCCGCAGGTCAGAGCCCCTCCAAAATACAAACCTAACATGCATGTAGGGATGTCCCTGGCATAAATTAACTGGATGCTGTCTTGAGTCAGTAACAACTCTGTGCTTCCTTAGGCTTTTGCTGGGTGGGTGACACGAAATTCTGACCAATCCTAAAGACACATTCTGTTATCTGCAATAGCATCATGTTCTGATGACAAGAGTCAAACTGAAACCAGGAATATGTGCTTTTGTAGAATGTATCAGCAGTTGCTGGATCAGCTCTTGTAAGCTTTTCTGTGACCTTTTTTGAAGCACTTTAAATCTGGATTAAACATAATAAATTGACTGTATTGTGTTTGTTTTAGTGGGTGTGATGTGAATAGTCCCAGAAAGCCAGGCCCTAATGGAGAAGGAGAAGAGGAAGCCCATGATGGACAGACACCCCTACACTTGGCAGCCTGCTGGGGACTAGAGGAGGTGATCCAGTGCCTTCTGGAGTTTGGTGCCAATGTCAATGCTCAGGTATGTGGACAAATCATGCAGAGTTTTTTAAAGTGGATTCTTTGCCTCCAAAGTACTGAAACCAAACTTTTCTCTCAGCTGTGTATTTTGCTTGATAGAGAAAAGAAAATCTTGCTCTTAGAGCTGAGCCAGTGCAATGAGTGGATGCAGCTCTGCTTTCTCTCCTGTCCCTTTTCACCGAACCTGGTGCTTACTGCCCATGTGATGGTTAATTCAGAAAGCTATTCTGGAGGAAAATAAGGATACAGAAAACTTACTGCAGTGTTAATTTTGTCATGTAACAATGAGATTCAGTGTCTTCTGTCCCTAGTGTGAATTAAAGGCAGGAGCAGGGCTGTATTGTGCTGCAATTAATCATTAAATCAGCTACAGTGTAAAACTCCAGAATACTCTACTTTGTTAGTATGTTTGGGAAATGTCTTCTGTTACTGAGTCAACTGAGCTGATGTAAGTATGAGTTAACTTCATTTTGATTACACAGTAATCCTTAAACAGGAGCTTTATAAATAACAGAAGAAATGAATGGATAACATTTTTAGGTCTTGATGCTGTTGAAAGTGACATTTAAACGAATCACAGAACACAGTCCCAAAGCAGCCTTGGCTGTAAACTGCTCTTGATGCAAACAAATGTTCAAACACCTCAGCTGACTTTGCTATTAAATTTGAATGCTAATCTCTGCCCCCAAAATGACTGACTATATGGGAGATGTTATGGTGAGCTATTTAAAAGGCTGTATAGCACAGGATTGAGATCAACCTGTTTGGAGAAAGAAATCTCAATTTGCTTTTCTTACACTGGGTTTGAGCTCACCCTGCAGCTGTTTGGTGTCCCTGCTGAAGGAAGCTGGGTAGGTCACAGGACTAAACTACTAAGTTTCCTTGACTCTTTGGAATTAGGGAAGGATTTCTGTACTACTGAGTGTATATATATAACAAACTTCCTGGTTTCCTTCTAGGATGCAGAAGGAAGGACTCCAATCCATGTTGCCATTAGCAACCAACATAATGTTATCATTCAGCTGATGATTTCACATCCAGATATTAAGCTGAATGTACGTGACAGGCAGGGAATGACTCCCTTTGCTTGTGCTATGACGTATAAAAATAATAAAGCAGCTGAAGCAATTTTGAAGAGGGAACCAGGAGCTGCAGAACAGGTAAGCTGGGAGTGTTCAAACCATGCTGGTTTTGTTACTGCACTGGTTTGTGGTGACAGCTGTTCCACAAGCCAGTTCTGTTTTTTCCTTTTCTGGCTTTGCATGCAATCTGTTTGCCAGATGCCAATTCTCTTTAGCAGGATTTATTAGGAAACTGTAGGTGTATATGTGATATGTGTGAGTAAGAACATTAAGGGTTAGGGTCTTGTCAAATCTTATCTAGTCAATACTAAACTGAGAAACAGGCATATGTTTGTATAAGGAGAAAATTCTAACTTTACTCTTGTCTTGTGCTGGACTAGTACAGAAAAAAAATCTGTTACCCAGCTCTCCTAAAGCTATCCAAAACAGAAAACCTGACCTAAAATAACTGAATAATAGATGCTATGCTGCTCTGCTGAACTGTAAAACCTCCAGCTGTATCTTCAGGCTTCTGGTGTGACACTTCAGGCAGCTGTTCAGGCAATTCTTCCTATCCTGTGTAAGTTTAATTACCAGTAAACTATTTGAGTGCTTAGTGAGCTCTTGTAATATATCTGAAACATGGTTACAAATACAGACAGTTTAAATCTGCTTTAACATCAGCTGCAAGGCAAAGTTGAGCAACATGTACTTGGTTTTAAAGCCAAAAACCCAAATTCTCAGGTTGCCCAGAGCAGCTGTGGCCACCCCATTCCTAGCAGTGTCCAAGGCCAGGGTGGGCAGGGCTTGGAGCAGCCTGGGAATAGTGGAAAGTATCCCTGCCCATGGCAGGGGGTGGAAGGATCACCTTGGAAGGTTCCTTCCAACCCAAACCATTTTATGAATACACTTTGCTTCAGTGTGGCAGGATTCCATGTTGCTTCCTTCTCCTGGATTAATTGCCAGATAGACTCAGGCTTGTTTCATTTAACTGAGTTTATTGTTAACTGCTGCTCAGTACTTAACTACCACAGCTGTTAACCTTTTGTCTGTCTTACAATAGTCTCCAGTGTGTGATGAAGAAATGGCAAGGCTATAAAATAAAAACAAAGCAGTATGAGGCAGACTGGACTAAGCAGTTGCAGCAGATAATTTCTCACTTTGGTTATTTGATGGTCACATCTGTCAGATAAGTCTCTAATGTCAGCCAGTGAAATGGGCAAGATTCTGCAGCTCAGGCAGAGGGCGCAGGTGTCTCTTGGAGAACACATGTCCCGCTACACGAAACACCTGTTCTGCAGGAGTAATGAACGAGTGTCCCACGCCCTTTGTGCCACAGGTGGATAACAAGGGCCGGAATTTCCTGCACGTGGCCGTTCAGAGCTCGGACATCGAGAGCGTGCTGTTCCTGATCAGCGTGCAGGCCAACGTCAACTCGCGGCTCCAGGACGCCTCCAAGCTGACCCCGCTGCACCTGGCGGTGCAGGCCGGCTCCGAGATCATCGTGCGCAACCTGGTGCGTGCTGCAGCCTCCGTCCCCGGCCTCGGCCTGCCTGCCCAGGGCCTGCAGGGCTCTCCACAGGGCGGTGGCACTGCTTTTCGGAGACTGAGAGCTCCCTTAGCGTGTTCTGGGAGCTGCAGCGGCCTTCTCAGGGGTGTGTTGGCCTTGCAGCAATCGCCAGGTGCTGTGGCTCAGTTCAGGGAATCATTCCTTACCCTTTGGCAAGGAGCAGCTCAGGAATGTGATACCATTTTGTACATGCTGGAGGCCTAGAAATATCTCTGTACAGTACAGTCTTATGTGCTTCATTCACAGAAATAAACTATTGGTTAAAATAGCCCTGAAACCACCTTTGAACATATTCCTTCTTGCATCCTGACAGCTGCTTGCAGGTGCCCAGGTGAATGAACTGACCAAGCACCGTCAGACTGCTCTTCACTTAGCAGCCCAGCAAGACCTGCCCACCATTTGTTCAGTCCTTCTAGAGAATGGAGTAGACTTTGCAGCTGTAGATGAAAATGGAAATAATGGTAAACTTCAAGTTACACAAGTAAATGCAAAACACTTCAGTAGGTCTGTTAATGGGGTCTCCTGGTGGTAGAGAGCTCACTGTGAATGGGCTTGCTTTGCAAAGGGGAAAGAATGAAAGTCCAGGAAATCAAAGCAGATGGAAGGAGGATTGGGAAAGTGGAAGGAGGGTGTTTGATTTAGTTATTAGGCTGTAATTATTGCTGATACTCAGAGTCTTGAACCCTTTTTTTGCTGTTGTTTTTTACTGTTCAGCTCTGCATCTGGCAGTGATGCACGGCCGTCTGAACAATATCCGGGTCCTCCTCACAGAGTGCAATGTAGATGCAGAAGCCTTTAATATCAGGTAATTATTTACAGTCTTAACAGACTAAAAGAACCACTTTGTATTTTAAAATATGATATGCTGCTTAAAAATATATATTTGGCTTGTATTACATTATTTATACAGAAATTTGGAAGTGTGCAGATGATGCTGTGTCTAAATTTTGTGCATGACACTGAGTTACTGAGATGTAGCATTGTTCAAATCTGAACCAGACTTGAAAGCAAGGAGAGTTGGATGAATAACTGCAATAGCAAGCAGACTTTGATCAGGATAACAAACTCTTTTCCCCAGAGGCCAGTCACCAATGCATATTTTGGGACAATATGGGAAAGATAATGCAGCAGCCATCTGTGACCTCTTCTTGGAGTGTATGCCAGAGTACCCTCTAGACAAACCTGATGCTGAAGGAAACACAGGTAGGTGAGACTCAACAACTGTTATTGAAAGTCACTCAAGTTGTATTCGTGGTGTGTCCCATTTAAAGCTGGCATAATTGGCAGTAGTATGTTAAATATAGTAGGAAGCACACAATACATGGGAACTTAAAAACTAAAGATCCTCTCTGGACTGAAGATAACACAATCTGCCACTCTTTTACCAAGGAATTATCTGGCTTTTATTTTTCAGTGCTTCTCTTGGCTTACATGAAGGGAAATGCTAACTTGTGTCGTGCAATAGTGAGAGCTGGGGCTCGCCTGGGAGTTAACAATAACCAAGGAGTCAACATCTTCAACTATCAAGTTGCTACAAAACAGCTTCTCTTTAGACTGCTGGGTAAGTACCACCTGCTGTGGTGGGAAAGTATTTCTGGCTGATGGTTCAGATACCTTGGAGGGAAGAACTCCAGACATTTGGCTTAGATGACAGTAATTCCAGAGAGGTGGAACTTGTGAATTTTATACTACTATCAGTGCAGGGTAGAAATACTCATTTTTATTGTGATTAGCTGAAAAGTTGTACAATGCAGGCTGTCAGATACTACTTTCTCTGGAAGGATAAACATGGAAACTCTTGCCTGGTTGTGTAGTCCAATGTAGCCTAAAACAAGACACTGCATTTTAACTGGTGCTGTACAGTTGCTGTGGACAGTGTGGTGGAAAGCAACTGTAGATTGTCCACACACAAGATCCAGCTCCTGCTAGAGTAGTTAAATCCATTATACTGGATGCAACCTAGAACTGGAAAAAGCCTTCAGGTTTTGTGTACTCAGGAGGTGTCTGAGCCCATTTTGCCTTCACATTTTTACCTCCAACAGATATGCTGACCAAAGAACCTCCCTGGTGTGATGGCTCCAACTGCTACGAATGTGCTGCCAAATTCGGAGTCACGACAAGAAAGCATCACTGGTAATAAGAGCCACCTTGCTGTGCTTACAAGGGGATGGATTCCTCCCCAAATGTAGCTAGGCTTGTTCCTTCCAGTAGTTTAGGAAACCTGCATGTATAACTACTAATCCAGCTGAAACATTCTATCCTGTCTTAGATCAGAAACTTGTAGTCTGACTGAAATCATATTTTAAGCAGCGTGTGCATTTAATATTCTAATTGTTGTAAATGAGAAATCATGTCCAAGTTCCAGTAGTGAAACAGGATTTTAATACTCAGTTGTTAGAGAAAGAGAGTGATGCACTTCACAGAGGAGCAACAATATATTTTATTAAGACAGTGAGTTAGCAGAAGTTTTATGGTAAATGGAGCAGTGGTTTATCAGGATTTGATGGCAAAGGCGCACTTGATTATTTCCTGCATAGAGGATGGGGTTGGGAGAGCCTTGTGTGGAGGCTTGAGGTTCAGACAGGACAGCCACTGGGGCTGTGCCTTACCCAGGAAAGACAGGAGGGAGCACACAACCACCACAGTGGGGGGATGACCTGCTCCAAAACACGTGGCAGATTTGGGCAGGTGTTGACAGCTCAGATTTGGGATGCTGTTTGTAGTGTGAAAGTGGCTGAAGATGAACATGAGCTGGCCTTATGTAGATAGGAGCTGCCTTTTTAAAATAGTCTGAACTTGTACAAAACATGCTGGGTTGGAAGGGTGTTAGGCTGAGATTTTTCTTAACTCAGGGTGCTGAGAAACTACACATGCATCAGTTGAAGCAGTACCAGGTGACTCACTAGCACAGAGCCAGCGTGTGCTGTTGGCATTAGTAAATTATTCCATGACAAATATCAGAAGGTACAAGACAATCATATAATTTCTGTTGCTAGTGTGTACTTAATGATGGTATCATTGATAAAGAATGTCAAACAGTAACATCCTGGTGTTCACTAGGAGGGAATTCACTTTTCTCCCACCCCTCTTCTGTCAACAGCCGACACTGTGGACGCCTGCTCTGCCATAAGTGCTCAACAAAGGAGATTCCTATCATAAAGTTTGATCTGAACAAGCCAGTTCGAGTTTGCAACATCTGCTTTGATGTCCTCACTCTGGGAGGAGTCTCCTAGTATGCTGTGGAAGTAAAGGGATTCCCAGTCAGTGCTCCTGACAGCAGCTCTGCTTACAAGCCCTCTGGATAGGGAAGAGGAGGCCTATACAAGTCTTCTGCAATAGACTGAACTAATTAAGGACCCTGTTATGATATACTCTGGTATAAATGATTTTGTATGACTGTCAATGTATCAGGCTGCGATAGACTTCACTAGGAATCAGAGTGGATTGTTGAAACCAAGTGACAGAAGAATTTAGACCCTCTTCTAGTTGCAGTGGGGTATGGAAGCTGAAATTTAGACTGATTGAATCGGCATAAAACAGGTCTGTCCTCAACATGGTGCTTTGCACTGAGCAACTCTATTTAAAGTCCTGTGGCTTTCAGGCTGCTTAGTAGAGATGGTATTAAGTTTCAGGGTAACCAGGTATCTTCCTTTGCTTTGTCTTAAAGATAAATGTTCCCCTTCTCTAGAGAAGACTTCTTGTGAAGCTAAACTGAGCTGTTGCAACCACTGTTCAAGAAACTCTTCAGACCCGGGGTAGTTCTAAGTATAGCTCAAGAATTGTGGCCTTACAACAGAAAGCTTTACAACATCTGATGCAAAGCAGTCAGAATTGCAGATCCACATCTTGATACCTCCTCAGCAAACAACTCATTAGCTTTAGCATGTTCAAGAGAAGTGCAAGATTCTTTTAGGAAATGCTCTTGCTCGTCCCTGCTGGAACTGTCAGTCTTTGTTGCACTTTTATATTTTTGTTGCTGGTCCTTCCAGGTCATGGCACTCTTATAAATGACCATGAGTTTGCTGAAGGGCCTGAGCATGTGCTAAAGGGGGAACACTAAAACTAGTGAAGTCTAACTCACAGCACAGCAATAAATGCTGAAGTGCATTGGGAACCCCTGGAGGGAGAGTAAACACTTTCCTGGGGTTTAAGGGGCCTGGTGACTGCTGTGGGAGAGTCAGTAACCCTACCAAGTGTAGAATGTGCTGCACCTCTAGACACTAAATTGGGTCCGTTTCAGCAGCGTTGCTCGGGACTGGGAGTGTATGTGAAGGCTTCCTTGTAGGAGTAAGCTGCAGTATTTTAATCTAGGCTGGCTGTACTCTCTTAAACATGCTGAATCTGTAGAAACCTACCACCACATTGTCTAGGTAAACAGGGAAGTACTTGGCTGGTAGAACAGCTTGTGATTTGGTGGGCAAAGGCTTCAGTTAGAAAAATGGGTGCTTAAGCAAAACTACATGCCATGTTAAGGCTGTTTTTATTCCAAGAGATTAAGCTAGTATAGACTCAATTCAGCATTCCTCATCTTTACTCCATGAATTGGTGTGCATTTTTAATGACTTTTATCTCCAGTGAGCAGTATGGACAGGTGATGAATGATGTGTTGCCCTGTTTGGAGCAATGGCTTGTTAGTCTCAAAGAGTAAGAGGAGATGATGAGCCAGACTGCTGCTGTTATGGGAGACTTGCTCAGTTTTTCTCAAGCTTGTACAAGCAGAGGATAGGAGAGGGTGTAATTGCTGACATTTGTAGGATTAATTTCACATCAAGTCTCACTTGATCTGCACTTTGATCTTCCAATATGCATATATTGTAACTGGAATCACCCCTGTACCACTGGGGAAGAGCAATGGATGACAATACAGACTTGCCTCACTGTTTGGTGTCTGCTGCTGTCGTGTTCCAACAGAATGCTCTGGGTAGCACAGCTGGTCTCTAACACAGTTACTAATGCAGATGGTACATCTCTGGCATAACACTGTAGGTGAATGAGGGAAGGGAGTGCTGTCAGTTCATGTTAGCTACAGGAATTGGTGGTGTCAGTTAACTGCAATCCATACTTTGGGGGTTTTGAGTGAAATAGATGATGGAAAACATTGTACTTCTGATAGTTCAGGGTGTCACTGGTTGCAGATCTCTAGCAGTGAAAGGTAATGATGGAGAGAAAGTGCATTTGGTTAAAGAAGTCTTGACTGTAGTCCCATGATAACATGTTGTTTTCCTCCTTAGTTTGGAGCTGAAGAGATGTGGAGGGGAAGAGTGTGCTCAGGATGCTGAAAGACAGTGCAGAGGAGGGGTTTTCCAAGGCCACAGCCTAATTGGAAAACTGTATAGCATGTAATTGCCAAAGCATTTAAACATCACTTGTTCACTGGTTTCTCTGATGGAAGGGCAAGGGAACAGGGAGCTCAGCTCTCACAGATTAAGCAAGCTTTTTAATGATGGAAAATGTGGATCTGGTGAAAATTCAGGTTAACTGAATGGCAAGTTAAGGCTGGGTGGTTGCTCTTCTGAAAAACAGGATATTGATTATAAGTGTAAAACTCTGGGAACCCATCTGTAGTGCTCCTGGTTTGCTGTTTACAGCCAGAACTGTCCCAGCTTTCTTACTGAAGTCTGAAAGAAAGGTTATTGTTGAATACACAGCCTGAGATGTTCATTAAATTTAAAGCAACTAAATTCAGCAGATTTGATCCTTTTAAAGTGCCTTTGAGATAGTTTCCTTCCAGCCAACTCTTAAGCAGCTTTCTGCCAGAGCTAAAGGGGAAAAGCTCACAACTTGAACCAAAACCCAAGTTAGTTCTTTTCTAGTTCAGCTGAGGAGCTGACCCTGCCAGACCACTGGTGGGACTCAGTCCCTCACACTCTGCCTGGTGTTTGTCTGAACTCTCAGACCACTGAGATTTTTGGGGAGTTTTGCTGGCAATGCTCCACTACAGGGTACAAATGTGAATGAGGCACTTGGTAATGTAGTGGTGGTCAACACATTTCTAACTCTAAACAACTGCTCTTCCCTTTTTGTAGCATAATAAAGTTATTACCAAACCCCCCTCCCCCTCCTTTTAGTGTAATGTATTAACTTGAGACTCAAGTCTGCCAAACATTGAGCAAAAGGTTAGATGGAAAATCAGTTTGTGTCCCTGAAGTGCTGCTGTCACACGAGGCTTCAGGCACTTCAGCAGGGGAAGTGGGAGGTTCGTGCTGTAGCTTTTTGTTCTGAGACTGGATTCCTTTTGCCTGCAGTCATCCAGCACTCTTACACAAGCAAATACCGTGGTCCAGCACTCTTACACAAGCACAAACTGGTCTGGCTGAAGTTTGGTGGCTGTAAAAGGTGCAGTCGCTGTTTCACACCGCTGAGTGGAGTGAGAATGTTGCTGTTGAGGGTACTAACAGAGCAGAGGGAGTTGCTGGCTAAAAGCTGACAGATGCCTTAATGACTTCCCGTGCTGGAGATAACAGCTTGTCCAACTGCTCCTGTAGTGCTTATAAACTAACAAGTAACAGTGTGGGAGGCCAAGGCTGGATTGTTCTGTAGCTCAAATGTTAACAGGCAAGTCCTCTTTTTTCTGTAACCAGCAGAGGTGGTCACTGCAGCAAACTCATCTCTAGAAAAATCAAGCTTGTATGAGTGACAGAAATAACTGAACCTTCTAATACCCTCTGTGAAATAGAAAAGGAAGTCTTAGAACAATGGCATTTTATCTGCAATGTTTGTCTGGAGTCGTTGTAAAAATGTATTTTTCCAATATGCATTACTTTGTTGTGTAATGATTCTACTTGTAATAAAATGCAGAACTAGATGATGCATCTGCTCCTGTAAAGACAGCTGCCCCTCTGCAAGCTTATCCTTACAAACCACAAAGAAAACCAGGGACACAACATCCAGCTTTATTCTTTGTTCTGAAATTAGTCCCAAGTACTCATTTTCATGTTGTGGAACTGCTACAACTGTTCTTTTGGCTGTGCAGGTCTGGTGTTCTGGTTTGTACCACGCAGTCATCTTGAATGCCTTATACTAAACTTACCTATAATCAGTCTTGTGAAACAAATCCAAGCTCCCCCTGGGCCAGAGCTGGTTCAGGGAGTTCATCAGTTCAAGTTACTGACACTTGGTGCACCCAGCTGTCCTGGAGGCAGCTCAGCCCCCTGGGAGAGCAGAGAGCTGCTGCAGCTTCACTTCAGGAAAAGGAAAGCTTCAGTGCAATAACAAACCCAGCCCAGCCTTCTGGGTGAGATTGTGATGCATTAGCCTTTTATTAATAAAACTTACTGAAGTCCAGATGCATGGTGAGCTTTCTTAGAGTACTGTCTGTGGTGACTGGAGCCCTCTGTAGCTGTCACTGTTCTCTTCCCACCCTTTTCCACCACGGGAGAGTCCAGCTGAGCTGCTGAACTGGAGTCTCGGAGCACTTCAGGTCACTGGGGGTGTCTCCCTGTTTGCTTTAATGGATCACTTATTCCTACTGCAAGACAAACTCCTGCCCCCCGCTGTTTCCAAACACTAAACTGAGGAACTGCTTTTCAGCCAACTTTAGCTTAAACCAATACCTTCCTGCCCTGCCTTTTTGCAAGAGTTTATTTGATTTTTGTGTAGTTCTTGCAATCAACACCATCCCCTCAGCCCTATTTTCATAGGGATTGAGTGTTACAGCAAGATGAAACTTGCTTGGAGGTCAAGCTGGTCCACCTTCACTAGGACTGCTTTGCCCTCCCAAACTACATCCTAGAGCATTTACTAGTCTGAGTGGAATCCACTGCAACTTTTAAATAGCTGTAAAACCCTCTTTTAAAGGTACTTGCCAATCATTTGGGGGGATGGTTTCACTACTTTAAATGCAAAACTGCTGCTTTGCATCCCTTCCCTGCACCTTTTTACAAAGCACTGTGTGAAATGAGTTGCTCACTCCCCCCCAACGATGGCTCAAGCCCAGGGGCTGAGTTCTGTTCTTGCACTCACCCTCCTCCACCTGTGAGTGTTAAGAGCTGGCACAGCAGGGCCATGCCTGGAAGAGCTTCTCCTCAGGATGATGATTAGGGAAAAAAAAACAAAATAAAAACACACCCCCTGCCCTCCCCCCCCAGTGTTACAACAAGCATGGGCATGTTTGAGTTGCTGTATGGCTTCATCCCTGGCAGCTACAGCAACCTCTGAGCTTCCAGCAGTGAGCAGTGCTGCAATGTCCTACTGCAAGGGAGTGAATGGTGCCTCTTGTAAACTTGCTAATTAACTGACTAATCAGATTTTGGGCCTTTCTTTAGAGATGGTGGTAGCTAAAAATCAGATTATAAACACTTGGCAGCTGCCTTAAGGAGAACTGACCACAACTCAGCAGGGACCTGTGCCACCACTGGACCTTGATCTGCTTGTCTCTCTCAAAGCTCAGCTACACAAAAACTGATTTTAACAGCAGATTCCATTAAAAACAGGAACTTCTTCCCTGCAGCTTGAGGTTTGTAGTGCCTGAACCCAGGTATTCCTCCCTTTCAGCCCCACCCAGAAATAACCTGCCCTGCATTTCTGGGAGTCACTCATATTGCTGAATTCTGCCAGCTGTGATACAGTAAGTGAATTTTAAGAGAGCTGGGTCTTGTAAGGGCACATCCAGCTCAGGTTCTAGTCTGACAGGCACAGACCAGATGGGAGAAAGTTATACCAGAAGGGAAACAGGAGGCAGATTACAGTAGGATGGTTGTGTTGCCACCCAGGCAACAAAAAAGCTATTTAAAACTACTCATTCCTGATCAGAACAGTTGGAAAGTGGTGAACCACAAACCAGGAGGGTGAGGTTGGTATCAAACAACAATCCTCATAGGTGGCTTCAGCATCTTGGCACAGCATCTCAGGCAAACCCTGAGTGAGGAAATACAGCTCTGTCCTCTGCCTTCTCCACTCCAGGAATTTGATAAAGCTTGTGTATAACTAAACTGCACAAGTTCCTAGGTACTGTGGACCTCAACTGTAGAAGAAATTTAGGGTTGTCCCTGCTACCTTTAAACTCTCTGGAGTGAGTCAGGTGCCTGGGAAGGAGCCTCAGCACTGCCCTGCAGCAGGACCTGAGGACTGTGGGCAGTGATGCTGCAGCAGTTCCTGTGCTCACTGAGCTCACTGCCTTAGACCACAGCACATTGCCCCACCACTGTGCACACAAACAACCATTTTCTGACTGCACAACAAAGCAGCTCTACAGTACAACTCAGGCTGTGCATCTCACAGTTTGTTGCCAGGTGTAAAAATACTACAGAAATGAAGAATTCATCCTGTTACTTGATTTTTAGCCACTAACCTGGCTGAAGTGTTTTCCCCCTCTCTCATAAGTTAAAAAGCATCACAAATAACACGAGATTGTTACTGCTCCCTTTGCACCGAGGAGTGGAAGGGATGGAGCTGGAGCTTCCCACCCAAAGCTCAACCAGCAGGACTCTCCGTGCCCTGGAGTGCAGCTCCCGGAGTCAGCCGGTGAGGAGGACACACTGCTGGGCCAGCGGGTGGCAGCCCTCGTACTGCTCCAGCTGAGGGTTATCCAGGTCCCCTCTGTCGCTGTGCTGGGAGGAGTCGGGCTGGCCCCAGGGCGGCCCCGAGCTCCGCACACAAACACAGCGGCTCCCCGGCGAGCCGGGGCGGTGCAGCTTCCGCGGGACTCCGGCCCAGCCCCTGTGCACGCCCCCACTGGGAAGGGAAAATGAAAAGGAATTACAATTCTAATAAATCACAATCCACGTTTTCAAATTAAAATGCTTCCAGTCAATAGAGAATCTTTAGAAAAAACCTAAGACAATCTGGGAAAACTAGAACTAACAACACACTCACTGAGGCAGACCTTGCCCCCAGCAGCCACCATCCCACAGCTGATGCCTTTTTATGGGCTGTGCTTCAGAAACCCGTGGCCTGAACCTGGTTTCATCACTGCTACTGCAGGCTCTGCCCTTCTGAGAGTGACCAACTCCTGCATCCCATGTTTCCATGGCTGGAGGAGGAATCTCAGCCTTCTGTAGCACAGCAAGAGGCCTCTTCTGGAGGTACCTAAATGCTCACAGGTGACCACACATCTTCACACAATCACAGTGGCATGGGCTGGAAGGGACCTGAAAGATCATCCAGTCCACCCCCTGCCACAGGTAGGGACACCTTCCACTAGTCCAGGCTCTGCTAGGCCCTCTGTGCCTTGACTAAACAGTGATTTTGAGAGCTGGGGCCAGAGAAAAAGTACTTCCCCAATTAATTCATCACATCTCTTTATGTCTAAGTGTCTCTCAATGGGCCAAGTCCTGCCTGTTGCCCAACCACTGCAGCTTTTAAGCTTCTTACACAAGTCACTGCCACATGACATCTGCTCCCAGGGCTGTCCCCAGTGCTGCTGGTGGGCTGACATGAAGCCCAAGCACTTTGCAGTGTGGTCTGTGAAATGATTTCATCTTCAAACAAAACAGCCCCTAAACTGAGAGATAAATGGTAACAGGAAAGGAAGTAGGAAATGATTATTCAAAGCTTAACCTCATTTTTATGTGGTTTAAGTGAAAATGTTGTGGTATCAGCCTGTGAGCCAAAACTGTCTGAAAAACACAGGTTGCTGCTTGTATCCCTGGTAGGTGACAGAACCTGTTTGGATCCCAGTCCTGCTGGGATTTCTGTCCTGTTTCGCTGGGAACAGGAGGATCACGTGCACATGTGGCAAATTCTTTGACTCCAGTGTGACAGAAGAGGTTCAGCCTGGAGAAAAGGAGCCTCAGGAGGGACCTTCCCACTCTCTACAACTCCATGATAGGAGTCTGGAGCCAGAGGAAGGTCAGGCTCTGCTCCCAGGGAACAAGGGGCAGAGTAAGAGGAAACAGCCTCAAGTTGTGCCAGGGGAGGTTTAGGTTGGATACTGGAGAAAATTTCTTTATGGAAAGGGTGGTCAGGCACTGGCACAGCTGCCCAAGGAGGTGGTGGAGTCCCCATGCCCCCATCTCTGCAGGGATGTGACACGTGGGGACAAAGGTCGGTGCTGGCCTTGGCAGTGCTGGGGAAACAGCTGGACCTGGTGGTCTCAGAGGGCTTTTCCCATGTGAACAACCCTGTGAATCGAGAAGGGACAGAGTCCATGCCTGGCATCTTCCAGCCCTGCCAGCAGCACTGCACACACAACCTGTGCCAGGCCACAGCCCTCACCTGCCTGTGGAGTGTGGTGGTGGCAGGAGCCAGGACCTCTCCATGCTGCTCCTGCCAGGACGGGCAAGAACGAAGGGCAGGACACCCAAAGAAAGAACAGGAAAGCTCTGCTCCAAAGGCTACAATTTACCTCTCTCTGGAGCACCAGAACCGGGTGCCTTTAGCAGAGCTCCATTCAGAGTTGCAGGGGGGGAACTGCTGCTGCTTCTGCTCACTTTCTGCTTGGAACTTGAGAGCCTCCTCAATAGCAGCCTCAACCTCCCTCAGGGCTTCTGTGGGTGCTCCGTTCTCATCGTAGAATCTGCCCACCAGCTTCCCTGGGACAGGAGATCAATTAGGACCACAGTGTTCCCAGGCAAGGAAAATGCATAGATCTGGTGGGGTTTCATTTCTAATTTGTTATTTAAACACGAAAATAAAAGGAGATGTCACCACAGCCCAATGTTAGAACTGAACTGAGCTTACAACCCTTCAACCCTTGGATCACACAGCAATTCACTCATATTAATAAATCCATGCAGGCTAAGCTTAGACACAGACTCGTTACAGATCTGAAAACCAGAGCCAGTTTCAGCTGCACAACCCAGAAGCCTTTCCCACCCATTCCCCAAAATAGTTCCCCTGCTCTGCTGCTCCTGCAGTCTCCTGAGCCCTGGGAATTTCAGGCTGGCTCCACGCTTTTTGCTCGGCAGAGACAATCAAAGCAGCACCACAGCCAGCTGGGAAAACCATGAAACCTTCCCTTGGAGGGAAGCACACCCTGAAGGTCTGGCTTGGCTGCAGCTCCAGCTGGTCCCTTACAGGTACAGGACTTCGTGCTGGGAGACTCTCCATGGTGACACCCTGTAGGTGAAACCTACACTGTGTCCTCGACCTCCCTCGTGTCAGCCCACCCTGTGACACCCCCCACCCCAACACCTACCCACGGGGTCGTAGTTGTTGCTGTAGAAGCTCAGCCAGCTGTGGATGGACAGCAGCTCTGGGGGGGACAGCCCGGACACGTTGTCCACCAGCCCCGCCGAGCTGAAGTCGCCACTGGCAAACGCTCTGGTGGCGTCTCTGCCTGCGAGCAGGAGGGGAGAGACCCGGCCACAGAGTGAATTCCGCAGACATGGAGCGAATTCCACAGCCAGAGGATGAATCTCCCCCACTCCCGGCTACGGAGTGAATTCCCCTGCCAAGGAGTGAGCCCCCAGGCAGGGGTGCCAGGCAATTCCAGCCATGGAATGACAGCCCAGCCATGGAGTGGGTTCCCCAGCGAGAGGATGAGCTCTCCTTCCTCCCAGACAGGGGTGAGACCCCCCAGGCACGGAGTGAATCCCCCAGACACGGAGTGAATCCCCCAGGCATGGAGTGAATCCCCCAGGTAGGGGGTTCACACACCGCCCTCAGCCGGGGGTGCATTCCCCACACCGGGGTGATCCCTC